>JARJLF010000867.1:0-123520 GCA_029378395.1 Mycena leptocephala | reverse complement strand
GCTAAGGTCATCCGCAACCACTGCATACTCACGATAAAACGGGACGCCTTCAACGAAATTAGCAAGTACAAGGTCAGACTTGTTGCCAACGGACAGACTCAGGTATACGGCATTCATTACACCGATACCTACGCTCCCGTTGTGCGCCATGCGACCCTACGCGTCCTGTTGACCTTCGGTGCTGTCAAAGACTGGGAAATCCATCAGGCAGACGTCAAAAATGCATACCTTAACGCGCCAATTGATGAAACAATCTACATGGAAATTCCCCAGGACTACGACAAATTCTCCTCTAAACCTCTTCCCTCCGTGAATCCCGGGCGTCGTCTCGTCTGTAAACTCAATAAAGGCTTGTATGGAACTAAGCAGGGTGGCAGGACATGGTATCTTAAACTTCGCGAGACGTTCATCTCGCTTGGTTATGCCGTCTTGCAATCCGATAATGCTGTCTTTATCAGTCGGGACAAGTCCACCATTGTCGCAGCGGCTACGGACGACTTTACCATCGTTGGCAAAACCCTCGCGCATGTCAGCCGTATCAAGGAACAATTAAACGAACACTTTGAGCTTGTCGATCTCGGGGAAATCAATTGGCTTCTCGGCATTCGCATTACCCGCGACCGGAAGAACAAGACTATTTCCCTCAGCCAGACCGCCTATATTGAGCAGATCCTAGCTCAAATGGGCCTCTCTGATGCAGCTCCGAGCCTGACGCCGATGGAACCCGGTGTTGACCTTAGTGTTGACTCACCCGGAGTATCGTCGCAGGTTCTGTCAAGTGATGATACGGCTGTCTATTGCAAAGGTGTCGGATTCCTGATGTACGCCACCATTACTCATTCAGAAATAACTTACCACGCCTCGAGTCTTTCTCAATTTATGCATGAGCCACGCTCTACGCATCTGAAAGCTCTTCGACGTGTTTTTAAGTATCTTTCTGGTGCGCGTAATCACCGACTCGTCCTTGGCGGATCCAATCTTACGCTTGCTGGATATTCGGACGCTGACTGGTCTTCCAATCTTGACCGTCGCTCGATATCCGGTTACGCATTCTATTTGGGGAATAGCCTTGTCGATTGGAGTTCCAAGAAACAGCCTTTGGTCACGCTATCGAGCACAGAATCCGAGTATGTCGCTCTCACTCACGCTTCCAAAAATCTGCTCTGGCTCCGGAAACTTCTCGTCGAACTTTCCGTACCAATCTCCAGACCAACGACTCTTTTCTGTGACAATCAATCTGCCATCGCGTTGACCAAAGATGGATCTTTCCACGCACGCACCAAGCATATCGACAATCGCTTCCATTTTATCCGCCAAACCGTTGCTAATGGGCATGCTCTCATTGTCTATTGTTCCACCAACGACATGATTGCCGACATTTTCACAAAGTCGCTCGCCCGCCCCAAATTCGTACATTTTCGCGAACTTCTTGGTGTAGAAGATTATCCCGCTTCGGCGTGAGGGGGAGTGTTGAGATTCACGCTACCAGCGGTCTATCTTATCATTATCTTTTCATTTTGTTCATATTTACCTCAATGACCTATTAGTCAGATTAGCCGAACAAAGGCGCCTCAGTTCTGTTCTACAAACTGAGGCGTAAGTCTAATATTACTAGATACCTATCTCTACTAACTTGTAGTTTAGTCACTTCGTTCTAGGTACATAATACATCAGTTCTGTTCTACAAACTGAGGCTCACTTCGTTCTAGCGCCTGCCGAATCTTCACACGAGGAGCGTCGGAATTTCCAGCCATCCTTCTCTCCCCCTCATATGACGCTCAATGCATGCCTTCTGCTGTAGTCACGGAACCCACGTTTCTCGGGTCCTCATTCACATCCACTGCATTCAGACCCCCCTGCAGGCACAGGTCTGCCGGATCCCAATAGGCAGATGCATAGGCAGACCAATGTGCCGACCCCTGCCCATCCGTCTGCCCATCCCTGCCGTGGTTGGTCTAGGTATTACGACCAGAATAGGCACACATAGACTGACGTAGGCCGATGAGCCTAGCTAAGCCTAGTTAACCAAATTCAAAATCTGACCTGGTCTGTACCCATCCAGCCACTCCAACCAACACCAACCTAGACCCAGGTTGGCCAAGGTTGGCCAAGATAGGCACACCACCATCGGCGAAGATCTGCCAAGGTGGGCAGACTTTGCCTTGGTAGGGATGCTAGACCAACGTCGGCCAATGCCTATTAACATAGACCAACGTCGGCTTGAGTGGGCAACCCATAGGCGGAGATCGGCTTGAGTGGGCACATCTGTGCCTACTGGGGGTCTGAATGCAGTGATCGAAGACCCTCTTGCTCGCGATGCTGTGTTTCTCGATTCGATGGCCACTATCATCCGCGTGTCTTCTCATCGTACCTTGTGCGGCTCTTTCTCCCCATCCCGTCCTCTATCTTCACGCTGAATCATCCGGCTGCGCTCATACTCGGTGATGGTCGCTGTTTTGATTGCGTAGGACTTGATATCCCGACTTCTGTGCAGTCAATCTCACTCGTTGGTTCATTGCCCTGCGGAAGACCGGCCGGCAGAAGACCCTCTCCCTGCATTCTCCCTCAAGTTCTTATTCAGCCTACTTCATATACATTTTTGCATCCTGCGCTGGTTTTTTGGCATTATTCTTGCGGTGCCGATTCGTTGGCACTGATTCGAAATGTCTTTGCTGTTCGCGTCACGTTTTTCGTCCAATTTTGCAGTCCGGCGGCTCCGTCGTCGCTCTTTCGAAATAATGTCTGCTAATCCGGTCTTGCAGTGCCCGAGCTCATTTCACTTCGATGGAGGTCTTGAACCACACAACAATTCTTTCAGCAGGTCCTTTGTTCTCTGGCGTCGAACTCTTATCTCATCTCAATTTGGATCAGCCCCTCCGTCGAGCTCTAAATCATAGCAGTTGAATCCTTTGGCATCCGCTAGCTCACCTCCTCGCTCATCAATCCGGCGCATAATCCGCGTATTCAAATTTTCATCGCTGTTGTAATTCGACAAGTTTTGCTCGCGTCTCAAACCTGTCGTCTCTCCCGCTGTGATTTCCATTTACCTGCTTTTCTGTTTTACCTGCCCTCTTTCTACCTGCCCCAACTGCTACAGGAAGGGCATGATTATATGTTCACGCAACGCTTCATGTAAATGCACAGACCGCCAGGGCATTATTTGGCGCCGGATGCAACATGCGCGCACTTCTGGCCGACTGGATTCCAGACTCTGTGGCTGACGCAGACAAAGAGCGGTTGCCCGGTCCTGTGACAGTTCCCTCTCCTGCCCCAAACTTTGATAGCGTCGTCTGCGTATTGGTTGCCATGCTTCATATTTCGAGGTGTTCGTCCATTTTAATCATCTATCCCTCTTTCCGTAGTGTTCAACTCCTCATTTTCGTATTCAGAATGTAATATTTCGCTGCGGCTTGCGCCTGCAGCATCGAGTTTCACGATATGCCTCTTTCCATCGAGATAGCCAAAAGTTAAATTTCCCTCCTACAGCCACAAATGGGGGGGGGGGGGGGGGGAATTAACCAAAAGAGGAAAGAAAGAAAAAAACTTCACCGGAAGGCCATTGACGCAGCCTCGGCGGCGCCATCGTGCGGAAACCTTCCTCTACTTTGCTGGAGCGTGTGACATCGACCGGGGGCGATGGCCCACGGTGGCTCAAAGTGGCTGGTGTCGCGGTCTGTTTGGGGGTGGTAAACAAAGCGGCAAATGAGTAGGTAAAAATTGCAGTTTCTCACTTCAAACTGTGGAATGGCCTCAGACCACTTCCTTTATTGAAACCAAGTGCAAGTGATGCCTGAGACACCGAGCAGGCCGTGCAAAGCCTTTGAAGGCACCTCTGACTCACTGTGATAGAGTTTTTCCGGGATCCGCACTCCGAGGTGACGAGTTGAATGGGTAATTCTACCCGAACTCCGTCTCCGCTAGGTCAACTCCGCTGCGCCAACTTCTGCTGCGTCAACTCTGCTACGTGTGAAAGCCGTCTCCGCTATGTGGCGAGTATCTGAATTGTAAGTTTCCATGTGTAGCGCGCATTGGTGCACATCAACAGGTACCTTTGTGCATGCAAGCTGTCTGTCGGATGTGGACATTCGGGCTACTTAAGATAGCAGTATATATACCTACAGTATCGGCGTGAACTTCTTCACGCGTTTGACTACCTTCGGTACTGCTCTGTACATCGCACAAACACATTTTGTTTCTGGCTTGGATATCGCGGCAGCCGGCGGCTCTGGTTTGGAGCTCATATTCTAACAAGGAGGTAAACTTTCTTCCTACACTCTTCTTGGTCACATTCCAGAGTTTCTCCGCTGTAGCCAGGACAACTGTGAACTTCAATACAACAGCGTGAGTACTGTACTATTCAAGTACACTAGGGGCAAAGAGTGAGGCACGGGGACCCCAAGTGCGTAACCTGCATAGAGTTCACACTGGGTCAACCTTGGGACCAAAGCCAATAAAGTAGCCATCCACAGGCAAAGCCCCCGTTTGTCTGTGAATGGAGGCTTTATGGACTTTGTTATGGACCTGTTCGCATGCGCGACCACATGCGGTTACACATGTGGCCTTCACATGCGTCGCTGGTTGCTCCCAGTGTAAAGTCAATTTGTCAGTCACGCGTCACGGGGGAGCTTGACGCGACGAATTTTTGCAACCTTGTCGCGCGTCATGAGGTTCTTGATGAATATACACGGTAGGTTCAAATATTTTTTTTTAAAAAAGGTTTTGGCTTCAGATCTCACAAAATATCGTGGTTCAGAGCAAGTTCAACAGCAAAAATGCATTTTCCCGCATCACTCAAAGATATGTACATAGAAATAAATTGCTTGGGTCACTCCTAAATTATTCCATTGAGTCACTGGTGCATTCACGACAACCCCTGAAATATTTTACGGGTTGACCGAATTTTTTGGAGATGTCACGCAGTTCGAGCTCCCTTGACAATTGGAACTTTGGGCCATACGTCACACCCTTTGACGACTTGATTTAATAGTACAGTAAGAAAAGCCATGGAATAACTGAACAATACCCATGTACCCGTTACGGCCGAGCCGTTGTCGCAGCAGCGAGTTCTGCTCTGGTAGACAGAAATGTGGGTCGGAAGTCCAAATCATGGTGGAGCAGAAAATGCGGTAATGGCCCCAGGAAAGTCGTGGAATCGTGGAAGAGAATCAAGTGTAAATAGGGGTAAGGGCCTCGCGGGCATAGAGTATGGGTGCAGGGCAGAAAAGCTCGGTGAAGACGATAAACTGGGGCTTAAAAATAGTAAACCTTTGGTCGAAACGCTACAGTAAACCAAGTTCAGAAGCTGAAGCCGAGAAGTGCTGGCGCTATTTCGAGGCTTCAATGCACTGAGCTCAAAAAAAAACCACCCGCGCCTGGTCCCGAATTTAATTGTGCGCAACAGGAACTCCAATCTCAGCGCTGGATTCGACGGTTAAAGCTGATATGAATTGCAAAAAACGAATACAAAGAAATTCAGGATAGAGATAGAGGAAATGTGTCGTAAGCCGAAGGCATATTCCCAGAGTTTCACCTGGTGCAGGAGATGATACATGTCAAGGAAAACGTGGCGGAAATAGTCATACCAACTAGACATTTGTGGGGCCAGCTGGCGCAACCGGCTCTGGGCACCCTGACGCATTGAATAGTAGGCCTTAACCAACATAGTGAGCGATATAATTGAAGGGAGCCAAGAGAACTCTACCTGTAAGCAGATCCACGTTCTGCTTGAATATTCCGTTACGTTCGCTAGAGTTCCGGGACAGCATTTGCAAGATTGTCCCAGTAGGCCGCGCAACCCTAACCAAGATGAATGCATACTGCCTTCCATTGACCCAAGACAACGCACCGAACTAATGTTGAATGGGGCCGGTGCCTGGGGATCAGCCACAAAAACACCATTTTCATCGTTGTGGCCAGGAACCCACTCCGGCAATGCTGCCGCAATTTGACCGGGGATGGTTGAACCCAGAACCGGAGCCGCCGCGCGGAACCAGTTCTCTGGGAAGGTCTGTTTCATGAAGAAAGAAGTGATAATTTGCTTCGTGGCCTGCTTTGTAGTTCCTGTGTTGTGGGTGATGAGTCGCCATCGTGCAGAGCTTGAGCTTTATAGTTATACCATTTGCAAACGTGCTAGCGACGTGATCAGTGTCAGTACCGTTGCTATCTGTATTAAAAAAGAAACACTTGCGTCATAATGAAAGACGGCGCAGCTGGTGGGCGGATGTGAGTAACTTCATGAATTAAGTCTGGCTAGCTCACCAAAGACGAGATTCAAACGACGGATGGGGATTGCAAACTGGTGCGATCTCAGCGCCCTGGAAAAACTTCGACGTGGGACATACTTCGGGGTCCAAAAGCTGGTCAGACTCCAAGTTCTGCCTCTTCAGTTCGATCAGGGTTTTCAGGTTGAAGACCGTCGCTGGGCCGTCTGGTCCATCGTCACCAAATTTCGCGAGTTGTTCCAAGTCCTGTCAAGAGTTTAGAGGTGGAAAAGTGCCCTACGACAACCGCACCTCATCCCAGAGAGTCTGATTGAAGTTACGACTGTCGCCGATGTGAACGTCGGAGCGAGTCATCGAGGCGTCACCTTCAGATGATAAAACACAACTACAGTCCCAGATAAGTAATAGTTAACCTTCGCCCCGTCCGTGTGCTGCTATTCCCTGTGTCACTGGTCCATCAATTTGACCCGGCAGCGGAGGGACGAGTGGGCTAATTCCGCCGATTGAAATTCTGTTAACAAAAGCATTTCCCCGCGCGAGCTTTCGTGGATAATTAATGACTGAGAAACATATGCCGAAACTTGCAATCCTTACCAGGTTGAGTGCCGCCATACCCACACCCATGTCCCTATCGATATTGAACGCCTCTCCAGCAGCGATGATGATTTCCTCGAAACTGGTAATTCCACTACGATAGAGGATCAACAAGATGCAGTTGGAACAGAAGAGGACTCCGTACTTCCTAGAGATGTAACCATGGTTCGCAAGCGTGTTCATGCCCGGGCATGCTGAGGAAAATAATGAGTAAACTGGTATTTTTTTACGTTTTCAAGCAGGAGAAACTCACGTCCGCGCACGTCGTTGGGCCCAGGTGCAATGAAGGGATGACACAGCCGGCAAGTGCCAGGACCGCGGCTTCATGGCATTTGATCGGCGTAGGTCGGACATTGGCCATGGCGTTGGCCTGGCGTTGCACAATCGATCAAAGATTTGGCAGGTGTGAGAAACAATTGTTCTTTGTTTGTTTGCCGTGGGCAGATCTCAATCAAACTAATAAAAGACCGCGGATCAATTACATTGATTTATTCCGCTCACAATCAGCGTTGTGTGGAAGGGCAATGGCTGAGCAAAGCTTCTTGATTCACGTTGGATAGATTGATAGATGTACTGATTAATGCGGGTTTGCATATATAATAAAGAACGAGCAACAGTGATTGAAATCCAACTCCCCTCTTACCTCTTCCATGGGAAAGAAGGTAATTTGCACTTGCCCGGAGTGCATCACGCACCAGGTTTTAGTCGATGGTCAGCACATACCAGGCAGTAGAGTCACTACACAGCTCCGACGAGTCCATGAGGTCCGGGCAGCTGCCAATCGTTCGCCAGATTACGCCAAAAGCCCCAATTCTCGAGCCCGCCCTGTTGGTGTGGAAGAACTTTTTGATGAGGAGTGGGACTTGAAAGAGAAGCCAAGGGGCTCACCGGGTGCGCAACATCCTTGCAGATGATTTCTTAGTTAAATGATCTGTTATTTATAGGCATCGTGATCAATGACCTTCTTATTATCCAGCTCTGTTCTGCTTTGATTGTCTGGTTGAATCTAAAGGCTAGTGTCAGCCGCGAAACTGCGAACACTATTCTAAAGGCTCTTCAATTTATCCTCAACACTGCCCTGGAGCTCCTGCAGGTAGCCTTGATTGCAAAGGGAGTCTCTGTTCAGGTTCCGAAACTCCGGATTCCCAAGGACCTTCGAACTATCTATCGGAACTACACCAAGGAGCCTGAAATCATTCGTACACCCTGTTGTCCCAAGTGCTATACTCTATACCCATCTCTGGAAAAAATGCCGGAGAAATGCACAGCAAAGGTTTCGAAGAACTCCCGCATTCGGTGCAAAGCTGAGCTCTGGCGGACACAGCGCTTTGGGAAGGAGTCTAAACAGGTGCCCATAACGACATTCAATACACAAAAATTTGAATCTTGGCTCGAATGGTTCCTCTCACGGAAATCTACTGAGGATTATCTTGATGAATCATACCAGAGGCCTGCTGCTCCAGATGGAGAAGAGATGGCAGATCTTCAGGATAGTCCCCGGTGGAAGAAACTAAAAGAGTTGGGAGACAAATACAACCTGGTCTTTGGACTATACATTGATTGGTTCAACCCCCGTTCGAACAAAATGGCTGGTACGTGGTCAAAGAGGATTCTCATCCTAAACTTATATATTTGTACCCTAGGAAAACAAGTCTCCACTGGCACCGTTATTCTATATTGCCTGAACCTGCCCCCTGAAGTCCGCTATCTGCCAGAGAATGTCTTTATTGTGGGTCTAACCCCATCACCAAGTAAACCCTCTGCTAGGACACTACTGCCCTTACTCGATCCACTCATGAAGACAATCCTCTCGTATGATTTCCCAGGGAAGAACTTGACCACATATTACCATCCAGAAGGGGTGAAAGTAATTGCACGAATTGTTCCCCTTGTAGCAGATCTCCCAGCAGCAAGGGAGGCAGGTGGATTTCTCTCATACTCGGCAACAATGTTTTGCTCCTTCTGTCTCCTCACCCAGGACGAGAAGGCTCGACTAGATTATTGGCGGTGGCCGAAGCGAGTATCTGCTACCGTACTTAGACAGGCGAAAGCTTGGTTCAGACAACCAACCAAGCAGAAGCAGATCCTCCTGCAAAGAAAAAGCGGGGTTCGGGGGTGCTCTCTGCACCTCCTTCCATACCGAGACCCTGTGAATGACACTCTCCTGGGTTTCATGCACAACTGGCTTCTTGGTGTACTTGAACACCAGCTGCGTGTACTTTGGGGACTAGGACGTGATACTCGACGAACCAAAAATTTGGCGGAGTTTGATGCTGATGATGAGGATCTTTGGACCGATGATGAGATTTCTGATGCTGGTGGAGAGGAGGATGCACAAGATGTACTTGAGGACGAGGCTAGTTTCAACCCTGACACATTTGCGAGGTGGAGAGAGCAATATCTTCGGGCTACACAGTCCGAGGAGGAAGAGGAGGAGGAGGAGGAGGAGGATCAAACAACTCCCAAAGGTACCCCAGCACCAGATGGTGATGACCCAATGGACGGTTCAACCTCTGAAGCCACACCTGTCCCAGAGTCAAACCCTCCGGACGATGCAGACAACGACGAAGTCAATAGTGACAGTGATTTTGAAGACATCGCAGTACGAGGATCGTGGAAGTTTACAAAGGAACGTCTGGAACAGATTCGCCGATGTGTTCGAGAGGTCTCCCTCCCTACACATGTGACTCGTCTGCCAGGGAATCTTGGTGAAGCGAAGCACGGAAAATTGAAAGCAGCACAACTTCTCACTCTGTTCTCGGTCATTCTTCCACTTGTTTTGCCAGAGATGGACCTTGATGACGATCCAGCCCGAAATGAGGCCATGCTACAGAGTTTCTGTGATGTGGTTGCATCCACAAACATTGTAGCATCTTTCAAAACCTCGAACTCTGCTGCAGATTCTTTCATGGACCACTACTCGGCCTACTTCTCCTCCATTCAGGCATTATTCCCCGATGTTGATGTTCTACCAACACACCACAATTCAATGCACATTCCGGATATTCTCAAAAACTGGGGACCTTTGGCAAGCCAGAACGAGTTTATGGGTGAACGTGTAAACAATACTTTGCAGAAAGTCAAGACCAACGTTTCTGTAAGTTTAACCCAGTATTTTCACTTGATCCTAACTCACCAAACTTAGGGGATATGGACTATACCAGGCTCAGACATTTTGCTCGTCTGGGGCGTTTACTTGCAAAGCTGACAAGCACCTTCAGGATGGAGCATTACAAGGTCTTGACAACATTCTAGATCCGGCGGATCCCAAGAGTCTGCAAACCCCTGCTGACTGGATGACGAGCAATTGGCAAATTTTTGGCAAAGAAAAGTCGTGACATTCCAATGTCACTGTACACTTTAATCCTTGAGTACTTGACCTTAATTGGCGAGGACAAGTTCAATTTCTATGGCACTCGTAATGCACTGGGACAGTCACTCTCCCCGATCCAGATCACCGGTCATGATACTGCCCCCCCGTGGCAAACGATGCTTAAAGTTCGAGGTGGACAAGCGCACATATAGATGCACCTCATCTCATACTCCCAATAGCTTGATTCAGTTCTACGAGCCGGGACCAGACCCAAACCAAAGCATACCTCTACGGGGTTATCACCGCTATTTTCCAAATCCACTCGACAATATTCTCCCGAACTTTTATTATTGTTCACAGACATCAACCTCTGTTTATCCAGTTCTACGAGGATCATCCAGAGTTAATGACTCAAGTCGTGGACTCTGACCCAGAGCCGAATGGTATAGTGATTGAACCACACCACATCATCACACACTTGTCTGCATGGAAACGGCCTGCAGACATCTATCACACCAAAAAACCTGTTTTAAAAGTCTGTTGGGCACTAAATCGTGGCCGACGGTAAATACCCACTCCTTTTTTGTTTTGGCTCTTTTACTCTCACTGTTGTTCACTTACTCTCTTGTAAAGACTCCTGTAAAATAGCCTCAATTTCATTTCCTTGCTCACTAATTCAATGAATCACGGCCGCCGTAACTGACAGACCTTGGTCTTTGTTTTTCACCAACTATGTTCTCTGCCTTGAAGAAAAAATTGAATCCCTAGTTTCTCTGCATAGAAGGCCTTTGGCTGAGGATAGGTAACCCAAGGCAAAATTTCGCGGGCATTAACCAGCAGATCATGAGATCAAATCGGCTGGTGTCGACCTTTACAGCAGAAACCTCCCCTAAAAGGCATAGTAAATACCTTCAAACTTTATTATGGAGAGATTTCGGGACTTTGGGAATGTGCTCCACTCTACAATTAAACTTGGTTTGGCGCGGTAATTTTGGATCCCGGTCCGGCCCGCTGTTTGGTCCAGATGCAAATGGTACACATGCAATTTTCTCTCTCGACTGCCATGCCGCGACTCTGTACAAGTCGGGACAAGGGAGTCGAGAGAAGGAAGCCCGCTTGATACCATCCTGTGCGGCTGCCTCGACCAGAAGCAGGGGCACCTCGAGGTCGAGTACACGATGGGTAGGGACCTTGCGCCAGGCACGATCAATGCTGTGCTCGCTGTGTTGAGGACAAGGGTTCCCGCGCGCATCGTGACCGCCGCGGCGGACTCGGCATGGCCCTAGGTGGTTCGTCGGTGTATGGCGGGAACGTTGACTCGGTCATGATGGATGTAGACGATGGGTACCGCGAGGGGGAGAATACTAAGGGAAGGGCCGCAAGTGGGTGGTGTTTCGGTTTGATTTTACGTGCTAACGCCTCGCAGAACTGCGTTGAACTCGGGCAAACCTGTACGCAACCGGAACCGGCCTTTCTAGCGTCTCGTGCTGTTTTCTTGTCTCAAGTTTGTATAATACAAATTACAGTGCACTTTTTACACATGCGGGATACGTGGGCACGAGGTACGTCTATACCACACCTCCGCATCTCTGCGTCTCCACGTCATCCTCTCCCTCCCTCCCTCCCTCACCCAGTAAGACGACACACCGATGCGGGGAACGCGAGCGCTACTGTCTAGTAAGATGCGAGGTGTGTACTTGCACCTCATAATCCTTATCTGTCTTTCTTTATAGTCTCTTGATACGTCCTCTTAATTTTACTTGTGTTACCTTTCTTTCTGGCTTACTCACAGACACCTGCAGCGCATCTACTTCAAGCCCTCGGCGCTACCAATGCTGGGAACGTGCAGAACGACTGAGGAGGATCAACAGGCGAGAGGTAGAGGGCGAGGGCGAGTGCGCAGGGAGACTGCCCATGGGTACAAGTACGTGTCCCGCACACCCATCTCCATCTGCTTCCCTGCTCACACACTACATCCCGACGTGCGCGGTGTCATCAGCGTTGGTTGGTGCGGAGGGCAATTAGCGGGAGGAGCAGGTGCGTACCTCTCTCTGTTTCTTTCGTTACCACCGCTCCATCTCGTCTCGTTCTCATCTCATTGTCCCTCCCTCCTTGTTCCCTGCCCTCGCGTACACTCCCACACGCCGCCATATATCCCCGCGCAGACAACAGACGGCACCTATTGCCATGTCTGCGCGAAGCACACGCATGCCGTTGTGTCGCCGTGTGCGTGCATGTCGAGTCCCTGCACGCCACGCTGCAAATCCTGCGGTGCTCGCAGACGGCAGATGCCTGCGGGCCAAGTTTGCGCACACGCAGACTCGTGCGATGCTCGTCATCTGCACCGCGCCATATCTCCTCCCTCCCGCCGTCTCCTCTCCCACACCCGTGCCCACGCCTCCTCTCCTGCTCCCCACCCACATCTCGCCGCACCTCCTTTCTTCGTAGGTACACGCCCCATGTCTGTACGCACGTACATCTTGAATAAACACGTGTTCTCAAGTGAATTGCCTGTGTTATTCTGGGTTCGTAAAGGGTGGGCTTCAATTGAAATTGAATGAAGCGAAGCTCACTGCGAAGATTAAGATGGCGGGAGCTTACAGCTACGACATGCGTTATTCACGGCCTCAATTGCATTAACCAAAATCATCTATTGAGCTCGCAAAAACAGCCATGAATGAAAAAAAAAAGATCTAGTAGCACGACCCGAATAACCTCTAAACCTCGTCGTCAACATCCATCTCCGCCTCGTCGTCAGTATCCTCGAGATTAATCTCGACTTCTTCGTCATCGTCGACATCCGAGTCAGGAATTGTGTCCATTTCCTCCTGAGTTGGGACGTCGTACTGTGCCAAAACATCGTCCCCATACTTTTCCATAAAATCTTTCTTGCCCATCGTCTTCCACTCGACGTGCGCCTCGTCGAAAGCAAAATCTGCGAGGGAAATGCAACCCCGGTGTTTACATACCGGGCACGCTCCTTTAATGTGAGGGCATTGAAAAATTCGGGCGTAAAATAATCGATTGGAACGTCGGCGGGCAAAATTACCCCAAAGTCGGAAGCAGGGAGAGGGGGGTCTGAACGAATGCGAGTCTGAGGCTTCCTGTGGTGATGCTAGTGAGTTGTGAATCCATTCGGTGTTGATATGGACATACCTCTGGCCAGGCTTCGCATTACGTTGCCGATACTGCTCTGCAGCAGGATCAAGTTCCTCCTGGAAAAACTGGGCAGCAATTGGATTACGGCCCGGCTTCTCGCGCACGGTGCGTTTGGTGCCTCCCGAAGTGTGCTCGTCATCGGAGTGGACTTCTTGAATAAACGCCATACGCTGCACGGGCTTTCGTAGTCCAAGTCTAACAGATGTGTCGAAACGAACTCGCGCCAACTGAAACAATGTATAAGCCCAGAAAAATGAGGGAAAGAAGAACAAAAAACATACTCGGCCACGGGCTTTGAATTCGTTGCTATGCTTGATCGAGTCGCCGAGACTGCCCGGGCGACGTCTCTCCATCCTGGTCTTCTGAGCTAGTGTACCATAAGCGTAGTTGTCGTACATATCACCGAGGAGCTCTGAGTCTTCGGCAATCTTGGCGTTAACCTCGAGAGCAGCGAGGGCGAAGGAAGAGGAGAGGAATTGAAACCCTGACACCGCTAAGTGACGATGAAGCTGGTTGTATTTGGACTGAACTGGCCCTTCGAGGTCGGGACAGAAACCTTTGAGCCCGGCCTTCAGAATCATAGTGAAGACGGTAGCAAGATGGTTCTCGGGAATGCGCGCGATATCATTTGCGATAGGCCCGGTGATGAGTTTTGCGTTTCGGATAAGCTTGGTGGCAAGCTCCTTCGCGGCGCTGACCGCAGTCCTAGAGTCATTGACAAGGGTTCGCATGTGCTCACGAACGTCATCGACATCGTCAAAGCGCTTGTCGTAGTGCTTTTGGGCTTCGGTGGCGGAGGGAAGCACATCAGTTTGTGTGAGCAGACCACAAATTCCACGAATGAAGCGCTGGAATGCTCTCTGCATTTTTTTATTAGTCACACGACGTGAAAGAGCACAAAAATTAAACACACCTGTGTTGTCTTCGCATTGGCAGGAACCTCCTTCGGGCGAATACCCCAACGATCACGCGCCCGTGTCTTGGCTAAGGTGGTCTTGGTGGACGCGTCATTTGCAGCTGCATTTGCAGCGCTGCCCGACGTGTCGGCAGATCCTGCACCTCTCGTGTTCGTGTGACCGGTGGAGGTAGAAGGTCCGGCACTCGCAGACCCTGAGGCACCGTCCTTGCGAGCTCTCTTTGTAGACGAGGAGGGCCCAGTATCTGAGTTGGCGTCAGGGCTGGCTTTGCGCTTCTGCGAGCTGCCGTTAGCACCAAAGTTAACTTTGGTCTTCCCTTTCCTGGGAGAGGGCCTGGATTGAGTGGGGTTCCTACGAGGCATTGAGGTGTGGAATGGGAATTGGTAGAGGTTGGGATGAAAGACGACGGAGGATGAAAGAAATAATTGTTTGAATGCCGATCATTGATTTCTTGACCTCGAGGCACCAACATGGTCGTTCGCACTTGGAGAATTATCCTGCTTGAGCTATAACAGCAATCCATAGAGTATACAGCATAACATATGCTTTTCACTACATGGATAGCTTGTTTTCATAGCCCGAGCTAGCCATAATTTCCGAACGCGGGCGCCTGCAGCACCGAGGGTATTAGACAGAGAAAAGAGAAGTAGTGAGCCAATGGTGGTTCATCTTGCTCTAGAACTGGATGTGAAGCATCAGGGGAAGGGTTTAGTCCGAGACTAGGGAGGAGATGGTGGTTGAGAGCAAGATGTTGTGTGCGACACATCTTCTGCGAAACTTGACACCGTGGGTCAGTTCTCACAGCTGCCAGATCGTTGATCGATTGTGCAACGCCAGGCCAACGCCATGGCCAATGTCCGACCTACGCCGATCAAATGCCATGAAGCCGCGGCCATGGCACTTGCCGGCTGTGTGAGCCGGATTTGGCTATTACTCTTCGCTTCCACTTTTTGGCCTCGACTCACACCTCCCTGCTGCCCATTGCTGGGTCTCTGTTATATTCAACCATCTGAGCTAGACCTTCCTTGCTTGTGACCCCCTCCTTGCCTTCCTCACTAGCCAGAACGTGCTTATTTCATACTTCCGAATCATCTTATCCCGCTCTTGATTGTTTTCCTTGCTCTCGGTCGGTATATCCCGCGCCGACACTATTTGACTATCCTTACCACTTCTTTAGCGTCGTAAATTATGGCCAACAGAGAAAATATGTCACTGTAAACTAACATGCGGGAAGCGTCTCGCGAGCAGCACACGGCGGCGCCATTATATAATTGAAAGAGGAAACGACTCACCCCCATCCGAATCTGAAGCCTCGCATGACATTGACATGGATTCTGGAGCCTCCTCCCCCCCTCTGCAGCCTCAGTTTCCCAAATCTTCACCGACTGCCTCTTCATCTTCACCTGAAAGCGATTTTATGGATACCCATGACATAGCTCTTTCTTCTCAAGGAAGAGGTTCTGCCAAATTCTGTCAACAAACTAAAGGTCGATAGCCACGCCGAGGCTCTAGCTGAAGAAATTGAACAAGAAATCTGCGCAAACATTGCACACGAAAATGAAATAATCTGGCTCGAAAACCTTTGCTACGCTAAGGGCTGGCCTGCCCCAAGCCTCACTTCGTTCATAAAACGGATTATTCCCCTCAAAAACCAGCTATGCCCGCTATCTTTAGTAGTGGGGTTTGTTGTGCGCAAAAAAAAATGATCGAAGTCAGTTTGCTCTACTATGACGAATGTGACGTCAGTCCTTAAAAGTGATGTCATTCCAGGGGCCCGACACCGCCTTTGCGTTTCACCTCCGCCACAGCAAGTCAAAGACTCAAAATGACCCCTACTCCCGGCCAGAGTAAATGAAAGGCCCAAAATGACTCCTAACTCCGGCTGTTTAAAACAGGCCGAAAAATGGCTGGAGTCGGTCGTAAACAGGCTAAACCGCGGCCCGGGCCGATTTTTTATTTTTTCATTTAAACTTTATGGTCTGGAGAGCCCGGAGAATGCTTTTATGAACGTCTCAGTAGTCTAGCAGCGCGCCGGGGTATGGCCTACGAGGAAGTCCAATACTGCGATCCGAGGACGAAAAATTTGGCATTTTACCCCTAAAGGTTGGTCAGATATAGAGTAATACAGCCCTGGACAAGTCAGGGTTAGAATATCTTTACATGTTTCATTCGCGACTCTTGCTCGTCGTCGTTTTTTTTTTCTTTCTCTTTTCTTTCCCCCCCTCCCCTACCCTTTGGTTTTTTATTAACCTGTGCACCAATTCCAACACCAGTGTATTGCACCTGGAATCCCCGGTTATTTCAATACCTTGGCCCCGGAAGAAGATGAGGAATTCGAGATTCGGGCGTGGAGGACTTTGATGAAGTTCAGGATGCGGACCGTCCTCGCGAGAGGAAATGATTGCTAAGTTGGAAGAGGCGGAGCAGGAAGCGGACTTGGGGGCAATGAGTGCGTCTCCGAAACCTGACTCCTCGTAGTAGCAAAACTGACCTCGTCCTAGGGATAGTTTCTCGATTCTCCAATCAAAAACCAAGTTCACTTTCATGGCGGCTCTCGGCAAACACTGTGGCCAGTAAGTTAGGATTCTGTTGATATCAACTTGGTTCCAATTGTGTTCAACAGCTATGGGCCTCAAGGAGAATTCGTAATCTACTCCAGCCTATTGTGTCTGATATCAGGATTGGAGCAAGACCAGGAGAACTTAGAGCAAGAGCTGCTCTCTGCTCTGCATATGGTGAGCACAGACGGCAATAATCCCGAGCAATTCGACTACGACGAGCCTGAATCGTCCAACTAACTCAGCCTCGATGACTTTATTCGCTTGTTCCTCGTACCTTTCATTGCCACTTCCTTGATCCTCGAAGACCATCCTGGATTCCACGATCTCCATGGGGCATTGTTCGAAAATTGAACAGCAATGATTATTGCGGACTCTTTTCCCCCAGGATATCAGAACCAAGTGTCCACTATCAGAATACGTTGGCGATCAAATCTGCGCAGGAAGATCGAGACGCAGAACCTGATCCTGCTCCCCGCGCCGCCGAAAATCTATGAAAACAGAGCCCTAAACCGAGACTTTAAAAGTAATCCACCAGCTTACACTTCTTTTACCCTCTGTCCACATGCGCATATTGACTTCGTTGTAGGTTTGTATTCCCCTGCCGGCCGTCGTTGAGGAGGAGGAGCTCACATTGAGTGATTTCAGTCTCGTAAGCCATCCAATTTAATATTTTGTTTCCGGTTTGACCAAGACCTAGCCCACTGAGAGGGCCGAAAAAGTCCGACCCAAGACCCAAGATCCGGAGCGAAAAACTCAACGTCAAGGTGCGACACATTTGAATGTTTATGATCTTGCCTCAATCTTAATACTCGCAGGCCGACACCGTAAATCCCTCCAGCTACGGGATGCGCTCCAAGGGCAGGGAAAATGGGAAGGAGGATTTAATAAGTGTTTCGTTCCTTCTATTCGAAGAGGTCCCGATGTATTTTTTGGTGCATGTTCACTGTTGTACGACTTGAAATTGGAACCAGAGTTACTATTGAAGCAATTCTGAGGGCATTTTCAACAAATTCAGAGTGGATTAATGAGCAAATGACACCGGAACTATGCTGAGCATTTTAGGAGCTCAGGGGAATTTCCCTGTGCCTTGAGGTGTTTCGAGGCGCTCAAGGCGAATGTTGTTTACTCATATTATAATCACATGCCGCAATTTCAAACTCCGCTCTTCTTCTCCTCCCACCACCCTTCGCCTCTTTCTGCGCGCGTCCCCCGCGTTTTTTCGAATCCTTCTATTTTCAATCGGTCTAATTGATCCCCCAACACGTCGTCCCCGCTTTTCAGATCCCCCTTGGCCGAAATAGACCATTCAACGCCAAAATACGCGATCTTCGCGATATTCACCAACAAGGACCTGTAATCCATAATTCCTCTATCTAGGAACCTGAAACCTGAACCACAGACCCAGATCGATATCAACTACAGCCTGAATAGCTCAAAACTCCGGATGATTAGGGACAGCTGGGGCTACATTACGCGCGAGCGGCACGGCCAGGTCTCTGCGGTGCGTATCCATTTATACGCAAACCATTGCCTCTAATGACCCTTATCTATGCTTCCCGTAACCGCTTTGAACCTCCACATAGTCCTTATCTCACCTAGCGCACCACATTGCCTCCATTCGTGCATTTCGATGGTTATCCGCAGTTTGGTCTGTCCATCATCTACCCGTGTGTTCGTATCCCCCTCTCTCGTGATTTTTTTCTCATTCCCTTAACCTCCTGCCCTGCTTTCCCTACACCCGTTTCCTTTCCTTATCTATGCTTCCCGTAACTCTTCCTTTGCCGATACTGACCGCATCTCCTCATAGGGCTTCTACTGCGAGCGCTGGGTGACCCACCTTTGCGGAGCAGGACTTCTCCCTGCGTGTTCTCCAGCTTATCCGCCCAATATCGAGGGTGTGATCTGTTCAGAACGATATTTCTTGACTATGTTCCGTGTGCTAATGATCGTTGTTAGTATTCACGGTCCGGCAGCTTTGGCTCTTCGCAATTCGACCTCGCTGTGTCGCGCATCCAAGCTGCTCTCGCTTCCGTCCTCGCCTGCCCAACGAGCCTGTACCGATCCTCACCGGGGGACGTGCGGTCTGTCTATCACCATTCACTCACATACACATTTGGGTGTAAGCTCTCTCTCCTCTTACTTGCGCACCTGGTTTCTATGTATGCTGACACATCTTTCTCGTCAGCCTCACCATGCACGGCTCGCGAAAGATTTCTCTGCTCCAAAAGTGTGCCTTCGTTTTATTAACGTGCATTCTTTCTCTCACGGAGCACTCCTCCACCGCCCAAGACGACACGCTCTAACGTCTCAACCTCAATTGACGACAGGCATCCAAGAAGACTTCACTGTGTGTTTGCTGGCTCCCTCAGTCGTGTCGCGCAAAGTGATGTTGATACGGTTCGTCTCATTTTTCTTACATTGTTGTGTTTCCGTTGATTGAGCTGGACCTGCGTAGTGGTCACAGCAAGTAACATCCGACATACCATATATTGTATGTTATGGTTCCTTTTAAACTTATAATCCGATACTAATTTGACATCCACATGTCTCCATGTTACGTGTACGCTCCTCCATCACTCTCAATTCGAAGACGCAGACAATTACCTCGGGCGAGTGCAGAACTTTCTGAAACTAGTTTTTTTTGACGTCTTCGTAGTTCATACACAAGATAGAAGGTGAGTTAAGACGAAATTGTGAATCTCATTCTAACAATATCATCTTACAGTGCCGGCTTAGGAGTCCTGTGTTACGCGTCTCGGTCTACCTTTGCTTCGTTTAGCCTGCGCTGACTCTTCAAAGTTTTCTAGGATACGTCTTCGGTGGTTTTCATCTCCTTCGTCGATTTTCGGTAAATTCCTATGAACTCATGAATGGCCTTCGACTTACTTCCTAAATAGCTTCTCAGATAGCTCACGAAGGCGGCAGCAGCGGAACGGTGTTAGATTACGCTCAGGATGTAATTTATATAGTGGTTAATATATATGATTTTCAGCAGTCAATGGAGTGATATACAGCAGTCAAATCAACTGCCTGAAGACCCTTGTACCGAGTGTCAGAATGGCCGAAATGCAGTTCGGGGTGAGTGTGAACCGGCAGTCGGTTCAAGTGTAGCGCTGCAGTCGGATCGACTGTTCCGCAACAGTCGGATCGACTGTTTTCAGGCAGTCGGTCCGACTGCCAATTCTGTCCACAGTGAATAACATGCAGTGTGTTGCGGACACTATTGAGTCGGCCCGGCCGAAATACAGCACCACCCCTGTCAAGAATGAATAGCTGCCAAGCCCTTGGATTAATGACCAGGCCATCAGGAGGAAATCAGAGGAAACAGTTTTGTTCAGAATTGCGGTGGCTAATACCCCGAATTCAAACCGATGGAAGTCGCTCTCCCTAAAATGTCACATTTTGCCTAGTCTCTTATAAACAGACGCTACAACGGGAAGCTCGTGCCTCGCATGTTGTACATTTTGCCGCCACAATGCCAAATAACACGCAGGTGTCCACAAAATTCCAACCAAGCCGTCTTCCCCATCTTGTCACTTGAATGAATTGAGTTCCAGTCCACATTTAGGAGGATTTCTTTAAACGATCGAGGCACTATTCAGCGTGTTTGGGCCCTTTCGAGTTTCGACCTCAGAAAGTCTGGGAAAACCCACTCAGGGCCTGATGGTTACTCTAGAATTAGGAATTTCCTAGAATTCTTGTTCTGCCTCTTGCTTATCCCCCACTGTGCTCTTGTCATATTTAAACCACTTTTCAATAAATTCTAGGTGAGATAAGGGCCGGATCAAGTTTCTAAGTAGTAAAATCCTCGGGAAAAATTTCTATGCACCCGATCAGGCCCTCAGTTCGTCTGCTATTTGGTCCGAGGCTCCTTGTTAAGACCTCATGTAAAGGTTTCTTAACCCTTAACTTAACTTAGGGCCCAACCCTCAAGTCCAACCCTGTGTCAGCGTTGTTGGTGAAATTTGTCGACGACGGTGAGCTCAACATTGAGCTTCAAATTTGGCAAGGGTATGTGGGATGAGTTGTAGGGATGGAGGACTCTCTTGAGTAAGGAGGGTTTTCAATTACGATAGATTGTAGCTGTGGACTCCCCGCGAGTGCTTTTGATTCGGGCGAGGTTCCAGCACTGCCACACCCGATATGGAGAGTTCCGTGACCTCTGGTTTAACAACCAAAGCAGCCAGGACAATTTCAAGCAGATGGGGCTGCTCAGAATAGTGCTGGGTACCAGCTAGCAATTTGCAGCATGCAATTAGCTCTCCATACCAAGTCACGCTTTTCGAAATGCGTGGGAAAACAAACAAACTAGGCTGTATTTGGCAGGGATAAGGAAACACTTGAAGGATTTAAGCTTTTAGCATCAAACTTTAATTGTGAGCTAGAATATCGCAGCCAGGGCTCAAATTGTAGCTGTGGACTCCCCGCGAGCAAGAATATCACAGCCAGGGCAATACACCATCCTGTAGCGAATTTCTTCTTGCCCTTTTTTGGCCCACCGATACACGTGAGTTTTGGCTTCGGCTTGGCAGGTGTTGGAGCTCACAAAAGAATTCATAGAAGAGTCAATTCTTCAGCTAATTAAATTCGGAGAACGAGGAGGGTTTTAGAATTTAAAGCGCTATAAAACTGCCTACTCAGATGTGCGATAATAAAGCAAACGACTACAGTAATTAACCGGGAAGCGAAACAATCAGAGTGCGCGCACGATTACGGGACCAATCCTTCCCATTTTTGTAACGAATCTTCAGTACATCTTCCGGGTTACACGATGGTCGAAAGGATCATATATTTATGTGTTGTCTTCGTTGAGAACAGGGAGGCTTTATCCACAGGGCCAGATTTGGCCAAACAACGTAGTAGCGAAGCGCCTCAAAACAGTGCGGAATGGCTCAACATCCCTCGCCCTCACAAAGTGAACAGTCGGAACCCTCATATTTGCTCTGAAGAGCACGAATAACTTCCTCCCAGCACTCCCTGGAATTTTTCTGGGCTCACTAATATGAGCTCAGAAAATGGACCAAACAATGTGTCAAACAAAACCGTCCTGCATCGGCGCAATATGGGTGTTCTGGCTAATTCATTTTGCAAGGCAGAGTTTATGAATGAGAGGAGTGACCTCCTCAAAATTTGGGTCCATCCGCACGGTCGAGGGTAGCGAACGGGGCGGTGTTTCGCTTCTACGTTGTGTTTCGCTTCGGGGTTAACTACTGTATCCGAAATTTTGTCAAAATCAAAAATTCGTCTTCGGCAATCTCCGTGTCACTAAGCCACCGGTGATTATCTTCCAGTCGTTATTTCACTGTCCTATTGATCGACTATCATCAATAGTCAGAATAACGCCTGGTTCGACTCTATGAAAACATCCCAAATGGGGGATTCTTTATTCGCACCTTCTGTGAGAAATATCCAATCGAGTGGACTGGAGAAGGATAAGACTAAATTCTACTGTACTAATTACAAGGCTTACAAGTGGTTGCTCGGCCGCTTCGCGGCCTCGCATCCCTTTACTCAGCTTGGAATCTGTGTCTTAAGAGTGTTTAGATGCATGGTAAATTTCGCGGTAAATGATTACAGCAGGAGCTCTTCCCAGACAATGTTGGTAGCACATGTGGACGAATCACCTTCGTATTTCAGAATCAACACATTGTTCGCATCGGGAACTCTTGTCATGGCAGAGTACAGCTGGCCGTGCGAGAAAACGGGTCAGCGCAGTGGCACCCGTTGAAAGATGTTGCATAACAAAGGGCGAGAGGGATTTGGGGGAAGAGGTGACCGATAGTGGCTGCCCTTCGGACCACAGATGAAACGTTTATCATGGCATCGCTCTCCCGTTAACATCTGAAAATAAATTGTCCGGTAAATGTGAGGTATAAAGAAACAGCAGGCAATCGTGCACCTTTATTCCACAGCGTCTGCACGTTCTATTCCAATGCAGACCGAGAGCAGGCTTCCTACCAATCAAGCTCGAGAAATTAAGTCTCCATACTAAGTCACGTTTCCGATTCTGTGCCAAGAATTGCCATTGAAATTGATTCTGACCGGATGGAATATGGTGCTCACTGCACTGCCTCCCTTTAAAATGAAGAGCTTCAGAGCCACAGGCTCAATGACTAGGGCAGCAACGGGAAATCTGAAGAGACAGTTTTGCTTAGAATCATGCTGGCTATCACTTTCGAATCAAGCTCGAGGGAAGAATTTGAAATTCCGACGATTACATAATAACGACGCGACCTATAAGCCGTGGCACGCTAGGTAATTGCCTTATAAAGCCAATTCCCGAATTGAGGAAAATTCGGAGGACCCGGGGCCATCCGGAATTCCAAACAAATCAAATGCACCTACTTTCGAGAGGAGCCGTGGAGAATTGAGCACGCAGAGACCGATATGGCCGAAACTGACCGGCACCATACATCAAATTATTTTATTGCGGGATATTGAGACAGGCATGGCGTTGTTTAAACTGTTCATACGAGCTTGAAATTACTCAACATCAATTCTACAATTTTATTTGAAGAGATTCGACCCGGAATTGGGCCCAAACCAGCGCGTTCATTAACTTCAGATCTCCCGATTTCTCCCTCTTCCCTACCACCACCGCCAAGCCCGGAATAAAATAATTTGGTGTTTTTCAAGAGGTCGTGTCCATGGATTTACACCACACTCAAAAATGGTGAATACAGGTCAAAAGTACTTGGAACGAGGAGCATATTAGCATTCAAGGATGATCGGACAACAACGGCTGTGAAACATCTATCGCAAAATGCCTGTATCAAATCTTCGGACCACGGCAGAAACGATATCCCATGTTCCAACTGGGTGGAAATACGATCAGACAAGTCGAAAAAGCGTGCTACCTGGGAATCTGGCTTGAAACCGGCACAAAATTTCTGTGGAGGGAGCATTATAAAGTCAATGCAAAGATACCACGATTGCGAATGTTATCCTAGGACTCGATCGGTTCGTTGGGCACCTGCCGGCGTGGGACGCCCGAACGCTGTACATGGCTCGCGCACTGTAAGACTGGGACCGGGTTTTATTCACCCGTTCTCCGGGTCAATTTCCCCATTCACCCGAAAAGCGGGTGAAAACCTGGTGAACCACTTTTGGGTTAGAATCAACCATTTGAACGGGTGATCGGTTTCACCCGTTTATATCATACTTTTCACCTGTCAGCACTTGAGCAGGTATGTCACCCGTTCAGAATCGGGTGAAAGTACCCCAGTTTCCGGTTGAATTTCCTTTGGCACCAGTAATTGAACTATTCGTCCTTTAAGGTAGTGCTTGTCTGTCAAGACTGTAAAATATATATTTTCGTTCTTAGAGTGAATTCGGACTTGAAGACGGTAAATCGGACACAAGTCCCGATGCACGTGCTTTATTTGATGGACCAATCAGCTGTGAATGATGGTAACGTAAGTTGGTCGAGTGCTCCGAGTTCCGTGCTAGTGTACACGGGGTCGAGCAACGGTTCAGTTTACGTTGCTTCAAAGAGTTCTGCTTATGTGAAAGACAAAATGAGGGATGATATACAGCTGCGCGTCCGGGAACGAAGAGTCGGCAGGGGCATGGAGGCCAGAAGTGGAACAACTCCAATACATGCAGGATCGAGTGAAACTGAGGTGAGCTGGCTTCGAATCCCGACGACCTTCCATTTCGGGAAGTTATATAGCTGCACGTGTAATGCTGACTCAGCACATTGCGTATTGGCGCGTAGAATTCAGAAGGGCGGCGACAGCGAGCGCAGACAACGGGCAGCATAGAAGAGAAAGAATTCCATTGACCCACAGGATGGAACGATCTCGTTAGGTAGCAGGAAAACACGCCACCTGGCGAAAATCATGGATGCGCGAAGTCCTTAGGGTTACTCCGGCAGCGGATTTGGGACTGGTTCTGTTATGTAAATCGCAGCCGATCACCCGTCAGAGCAAACAAGAAACCCGTGGACACCGTTGACACAACATCGTCGCTCATCGGCGACGACGAAAACACCTGCGGGTTTGACCCGGGTCGACCTGTGCTAGACCCTATTTTCGAGTGGAGGCAGGTAGAATCAGTTGCTGTGACTCCGTGACGGAAAATTTCAATGATGATCCTTCATTTGTTACGGTCACGTGTTTGTGGCTGTGCCACGAATGGAGCGATGTGCTCGGCGCGATGCGCGCGATGAGGATGGATGGGCTGCGGAGCGAGGAATATGATTGTGACACTTACCAGGTTGGCCACGTCCAGAGCAAAGTCGAATTTTGTGGGGAAGTCCGCCTTGTCGATAATAGTCTCTCCTAGACAGACGCTACAACACAAGGCAACCTCGTACCTCGGCGTGTTGAATGTCGATAAAGGAATTGACGGACGGTGTTCCCAAAGCCCTGTCGTCCTTGGAGAGGTGTCGGCAGACTCTCTTCTTCTCCTCCTCGCGGGGGCCTTGCTCTTGAGTCATGACGATAAAAGGTGAGCAGAAAAAAGGACCGCGGCAAATCTCCTCCATCTCGGCTTGAGAGAAATGGCCCGACATGCGACCCTTCTCGACTTCAGTTCTAAGATATTCTCGCGCAACGTCTATGTTTTCGTTAACGGATTTGTGGTTCGGTAAAATAACGGTGCGCTTGAGAATAGGCATGCGACCTAGAGGGAAACCTTCGGATAAGTTACGGACGAGTTGAGGGTATTGTCTAGTAAGGCTGTGGGTATCAAGAAGTCGTTGGAACTGAGCCGTGTTGTAAGGGTGAATAATCCGGTTGTAGAGCTCGACATGTGCGGGTTTGGCGTTGTCGGGCGCTGGGCGACGTTGTACGAAAAGCCTGAGATCTGGGTAAGCGGAGGTGGAAGAAGCACCTAGAGAGTGTTCGTCAAGAAAACTCGTCCATACGAGGTTCAGGGTCGAATGGAGCCGTCCCGGACTCGTCCGCAGCGTGGGTGGGCAGTAAGGGCGGCGTGATTCCCTCCACTGAAACTGCAGATGTGCAGGAGTTCGAGGTGGTCGCGGAAGTCGCAGTCCTTGTTGCAATTGTACCCGATGCAAATGGCTCTGCGTTCTTGGCCATGGAATGGACGGACGGTTTTGAGCGTGACGCCTTCGAAGACTGCGAAATACGGTTGACGGTCTTGGAAGTTGGACTTGGCGGGAGGGTGGTCCTTGATGACGAGGTAATCGGCGCATACGAGACATACGATCGCGTGGCGGGGGCCGAAATCGATCTTGGTCCCGGTAGCGATCCTGGTCGCAGGGGCGGTCATAGTCACGAAAGGAATCCAGTTCACGGCGACGATCCTGGTCCCGAGGACGGTCCTGATCGCGGAGGCGATCGCGGTACTGGTCCCGAGTTGGCCAGCCGTTGTCCAACGTGCGAGGTGCCGTGGGCGGATCGCGAGCGGTGCGGTAGTCCGGGTCTCTCCATTGGGCCGTTGGTTTCGCGCGCGAAAGCTGCGAGAACGGGTGAGCAGTGGGGCCCGAAGGGAGAGTACTCAAGTCTGAAATTTTCGTCGCTCGAGTGCAACGAACCCTCCACCAACGCCGTAGCCATCCTCCAGGCCCTGATAACGCCTCCCACTTCCGCCCTCCAGTACGACGCGTCGAAAAGTTTGTCGTCGACGAGAATCTTGTTACGAAGTGTTTTCTCCATGTGGTACCACACGCCGAAGGTCTCCTCGAAATCTGGGAGCGACAGGAAATAGTCTCTGTGCTTCGTCAGTTCCGGGAAATGGGAGTGCTCGGGTGTCCACCGAACATTTTACCACTGTATGAGCATCCAATAATGCATAAGTTTCATAATGCATAGGGCCTTAGGAGCCCGGGGACACCCACTGGAAACCAGAAATCATGGGCGTTTACAGCCAAATCCGCACTGTGGCCAAAGACTGCCTCATTACCCACACAGTGTGCATATCTTCATGAAAAATGGAAATCATCGAGAATCACGGATGCCATTAGGGCCATCAACCACCTGTTTGCGCAACGCCACAGCCATCGGATGGCTCGAATGGCTGCAGCGCAAACGCTGTATTTTGACCTTGGAATGGTCGGATAATCAGAATCTAGGCACAAGTCGGGATACTGTATCATTTCGACCAAGTGTTCAGGTGACGCGTGACGCGGGCGTCTGAACTGAACACTTTAGTACCACTGACGGTGACATTCAGGTTTTGGGGCCCAAATAGGCTAAAAAATGCAAGAAAATTTTGATCCGGGGTTTGCCGGATTACCATCGATGGTAATTTTCCCATGATTGCCGAGGAATGAACACTTTAGGTGACGCGTGACACCCGATGAACAATTGGTCGAAATGATACAGTAGTGTATAGCCTACTCACCCCAAGGTTTTGGAACAGCAATTTTGTGTGCCCAAACGATGTATTGACATTGTAGAATCTTGCACCAACTCGATTCCGGGCCAGGAGAGCAATGTGGAAAGAAAGAATTAGAGCCCGCGCGGCACTTCCGCTGCACCGGCAATGGATAGCCTTGGTCATTCCGGTCATTTTTAGCTATTCAGATCCGACTTCATAGAGATGTATTGGGGGCAGCAAAATTTCGGTACCGTGCAACTGCCAAAACATTGAATATTGATGAGATGGAGAAAAACGTAAAGGTGCGCTTGAATTTAACAATTTAACAATGTGATATTCGTCTACGTAGTAAATACTTAGGTACATGTACCTCGACGAACCCAAATGAAAATAAGTGAGTCATGAACGTAAGGTCATGATGTCGTGAGCAACTGAAAACCTTCGCGTTCCAAAACCCGGTGGGAAAAAGAAACGAGGAGAGGAAGGTGCTGGGAGGGGATGTGGCATAAAAGAGTGTTATGATGTTGTTCCAGCCATACGAGCCGCCATTGTGCATTGAACGCTGCCGAAGATCCTTCCAGCCAGGCGAATCGAGCTGGTGTGCCAGTCGGATGCCAGGTGAACTGACAGTTTTCTGCGCTTTATGGTCTCGGGGATCAATGCTGGAGTGATCAGGTCGTCCGTCCGAGGGACTTGGCCCAAATAATACTGAGACATTTTCAGGGGCCATATAATGGGGTCGTCAACAAATAAGGACTTAGCTGCGCGTAAAATGGGCTGCTGGTCCCACAGTGCGATCCCCATTTCTGCCAACTTTCGCTCGGTGCGGGTTGCTACCTCCGCACCTGCCTCGGTACGCCATCCCTCGAATTTCCGGCAATCGACGAATATATGGTGCATGCTCTCGATAGCATTAGAGCATAGACGACATGTACTCGAGTCCAATTTGGACCGAGCCATTAGTGTCTCAGCGAGGGGAAGTTGGCCAGATCTGGCATAGAGTTGAATGACAGCAGAGTGTGCGGATACGGCGCGGGTATATGGATAGTCGGGAGGAGCATGGATGTTGTGTACCCATGTTAGCATGCGCATGCGATTCCCGATGGCCATTTTCTGCGCCATTTCTGAGGCGAGAAAATAGTCCACAAAGGAGCAAATGTTAGATTCGATCCATCCGTCCGGGTCACGATGGAACGTGAATTCATCCATAGTGAATGATGGGATAGGAGCGAGGGGAATTAGATCGGGGTAACGCTGGGACTTGGATGCATAATGGTCAGCTTCTTGATTCAGTTGCGACTCGATGGACAACTCAGCAGAATGTCTCGAGCTGGAGCTATTATCCTTGAGCGCTCTGGGGTTCGAGGTCGTGTACGCTGATCATCGGTTCGCATGCAATGATGGGAACTCGCCTAAGATATCGCATACCTGTCCGTCACACACGGCCCACCCAATGTATATGGCTAGGCCCTAAGTGCGGTCGCTCAGAATTAAAATCCTCGCTTAGAAAAGGTCAAATTGGGGAACTATTCCTCTCTAGGTGCCGCATCAATTGAATGCAAAATCCTTGCTTAGGAAGTTTAAACTCGTCAACTATTCCTGGTTGATTTAATCCGATGAGGCTTCACTCGGGTACAGGGCTCCGCCGCGGTCTTGGTGTCCTTGACTCTCCTTCCACAAAGTTTAAAATTGCCTTATCTCAGTAATTTCCTTTGCTAATCTTGGCTCTACTTCCGCACAAGAAAGTACACGCTATAAGGCCACCCTCCAAAAAAATTCAGCCAGATTGGAGACGATCTGGGCGCGCCAGACCAGATTCGGGCCCGGGAGGGCCATGGTTGCCCGGAGATCAAACATAAGATATTTTGGTCACTAATTGTGCATGAATTATTAGAGTAGTTCTATCCAGGTTTCAGCTTGATCCAGCCAGAACTGAGCGAGATATGGCGAATTCTTTGGCGGGGATCAAAAACAGTTTACGTAACCCAAATCCGCCGATCGTCCCCTACATGACAGCAATGATGAGCAAAGCTCAGATAGGTTGAGTGGAGAATTATACTACGAATCTCACTTGATTCATGTTCAAAGCTTCTGTCACGACATGCTACACGCACAGCCGTGCGCCGCGTTAGCGAGCGGATGGCGCACATCGCTCAGCTGTCGGGCTATCAAGTATGGCCCTTGGGCGGGCCGCGAAGGTTCACCACAGTTATCCAGCGATTTCATAAAATTCTGGCTCTTTCACATGTTTACTAAGGAATAGATGTTGTCCCAGATGTATGACGCTCATGTATGCCTAATTTGGAGGCGGATCGTGCAGGCGATCACAGGCTGTGCAAGGTTTTTGATCGGGATGTCATGGCGTAACCATCATTTCTTATTTCCAAGTGGGGTTGGGCATCGGCCGATCTCAAAGCGTGCTGTGTGTACTTGTTTGTTCTCGAATACTTCCCAAATATGGCGGTTTTTGGACTGTTGGCTATCTTTTCCCAAGATCTTTGATCTGTACCATTTTTTTTGGTTTCTTAAAGTGAAGTATATATCTCCAACTACCCTCGCTGAAAGTTTGGTAATTTTCTGTTTTCTCACCATGACATTAGAACCCGATTTGTTCAGTATTTTTTGATCAGTAATCAACTGCATACTGAACTACCGCCACGAGTGCGTAAAATCTGAAAGATCCCCCAGAGCCATGTCGGATGATTAATTTGCTTCACGCAAAATTTCAGACCAATAGGTGCCCTAGTTGTTGAACTGTGCAACGTTTAAAACCGACACTTTGATCGGATTCTTTGTTTGATTGATCTGATAGAGTTCACAGGTGCGTTAGCGTCAAGCAATATTCAGTCCCAAGTAATTAATTGTAGGGTATGTTATAACATCCTTTTAAGATACATTAGAATTAATGGTCAAGGTATTCTGTGTTCGGCTGAACCAAAACTTCAAAATCAGCACCCTGGACTGCAGGAATGCAAAAGAACATACCGCTGGTCGGCAGCCACAATGGCAGCAAGCATATCCGCCTTCTTGGATATAGCCTTCAGTGTTGTCTTGACGAGGACCTCGTCCCTCCACAACTCCCTTCGGACGTCAAGCTGCTCCCTGAGATTTGGGCCATTCTTCTTCTTCACGGGGAGGGCTTTGAGCTTCTCTACATCGCTGATGACTGCGATAGATTGGAGTCGAATGAGTTCGGCCGCCGCTTCTTCCTCCTTCTCCACACGTTTCTGGCGAGTTTCTTCAGCAATACGGTTCTTGAATGCAACTAAATCATCCCGAAATTTCCTCATCGCGCCGCTCGCATCTTCGACCCGGGCAAGGCGCATGATGTACAATGCATCCTCCTCCGTGCTGAGTTTTACTTCCGCAAAAGCTTCGGTGTTATTCCGATGATATGCCGCCTGGGCGCTGAAGTGTTTGACGGTCCCTCCGCGCACGCGTGAATAGACGCGCAGGTCGCCCAGAATAGACTCGTTGAGATCATTGGTTGGAGGGACACATAATATAAGTTTTTCCGCGGGCGTGAGAGAGTCGATGGCGCCGCCGGGGCGGAATTCTTTGGAAAAGCGTTCCCAGGCCGGTAAAGTTCGCTCGAGGAATGCAATGAGTAATTTTTCGACGGTGGGAATTCTGGAGGGGTGCGTCGCCAGCCAAAAGTGCACAGAATCCATGGCATGTTGATCGGGAAACGGTTCGCCATCCAGCGTCGCGTCCACGGAGTCGCTGAGGGGGTTCAATAACAGATCAGTGTCTAGAATCAATTTTTTAATTTTTTCATGGAGCCCCTGCGAGGTGTATAAAGCTGGTAAGGCCGACGAGCGGCACGGACCGCCACCAGGGTTAAGACCATGCCTCAGCTCAGGGGATATGTATGTTCATTTAAACTTGCTCGGTCGATGCGGAGCAGCAGAGTATCATCATTCAATATTCATGATCACAATGCATTCGGGGGCGGCCCAAAGCTCGCTCGCATTGGGCCGCAGTATATATCCACATTGATAGTGTTGGAGTTGAGGGTACATTTAACAGACATGTCGCCCATCGTTAGCATTGAAAAGAATCGCTGAAAACAAAAGGATGGGAAGCAAACAATTTGTTGTAGGGTCCAACCGACAACTAGCTCGAGGAAGAACGAAACGAAGGGAGTTGGCTCGACACAGTAAAATTACCGGAATTCATTGAGAAATTTCGACGATATCAATGCTGCGTAATTCTGCAAACAGCGCTGAAGTCACTGCAAGAGAATAGGCATTGGAATAATGCTTACAAGGCTTGGGGGTAGAGTCGCCGACGTCCGACTGTGTTAATGTTAGTATTAGGTTGGATATCCGTCTAATTTATTCAAATCCGCAACAATTCAAAGGAACTCAGAATCGACCCACCTGCCGCAGGGGATCTTCAAGCAACAGGTGTGATGTTTCACGTGGTTTTTGGCGTTTTCGAGTTGTACACCAAATTAAAATGCTCCTGCCTCCCGTGGTGTAGATGGAGAGTATAGCCGAAACTGTGCAGAGTGGTTGGAGGGCCCGTAGAATGCCCTGTGGAGGTCGAAAGTCGTGAGAATTTCTGCTTGCTCAGATGTTATCGGCTTCTCGTTGTTAGGCGTTGTCAAAATTTTAATGGAAATTGTTGAAGGAGGAGAAGGTATATTATATATTAATTATAATGGCGCCGTTCCACAACTGGAAAAACCAGTTTACTACGAATACTTTGGTAACTGCTTGTAGGCTCAAAGAAAGGTACCGTATCTTTACGTAGAACACACGCACTACGGAAAGGCTAAACATAAGGCGACCCTCCTAATCTGTTCGCCATTGACCTTATCGTGGGGACGGGCACCGCCCTTGATCGATCCGGCAGCTATGTTATTGTTTGGTCTGCAAATGGGTCGGTTCCAATTTTGCAAAGGCATCAGCATTTTGGCGCTTTTCACAAAACAGAAAGATGGTAGTAAATAAGATTAGTATAAAAGTACTGTGGCGGATTTTTGATTTTGTGTCCAATGCATGCAATATGACAATAGTCAAGGGAATTCGAGAAATCTCCGAAGAAAAAGGGCCAATTTCAAAAATCCAGCACAGGAATTTTTCTGTATCCCCTGTCGAAAGTTTGAATTTTGGTAATTTTTAGAGCTAGACGGTCTTTCATATACTACTGGAGATTTTTTGACTTCACAGACCTTGCAATGAGGTGAACCAGCCTTGAGTGAAGGAAACTGCGTGAATTGTGACACATGTCACGCATGTGTGACGGCTCGAGTCTTTGGAACAGTTCAGTGAGACAATGCACTGAATTCCTAACCTTATCACGATAAAACTTAAAAAATAGACTTCTATTCCTGAAACAAACATGGGTGCACAACGCCGTGCGGAAACTGGCGGTGCTGATTTGATCGCTTTTGTGAAGTTTTGTCACAAAAAATGCGGAAATGTCACACACAAAAAAATGCTCAATCGGTGATAACAAGCCAACTACTGCAAAATTGAGCGGGCAGCAGGCTTAAATAGGTCACGGACTATGGTGCAGGTCATCTAGCTGCCGCTACCCGAAATTAGTGGCCAAATTTGCTCAAGCACCCCCAAGTCCATTGAAATTCTGGCAATAATACACAAAGTTGTCTAAGCCTCCTGCACCAAACATTTATTTTCCCGCTGGAACAAGGGTTTTCTACTGGGTTGCCTTTGATGGAATCGGATTTTTTTCTCGCTTTTTTGGGCGGTATACAAATCAAGGAACTCTGTCCCTGAAGGAATTTAGCTCGGGCTCGGTCTCTGACAGCCTGTTGATTGACAAGCCCGCTCCCATTTTGGTCAGGTATAAGGGAGTACTTAACCTATTTAAGGTTGAACAGTCATCAGGCATTAAATTGTCATTTTGAAGCCTCAGCGAGCAGCGATTGCGATGTACACATGGCCAGGCTGATTTCTCAATCAATTTTTCAAAATGCGGCTGTCCAGCACGTGCATTACAATGTATTTTGACTGTTTTGGTCAGTTATAAGGGGGCACTTGAAGAAAATGAAGAACGATGCAGTTCCGAGGGACTTGTGAGCAAAAAAATCCAGCCCGTGACCTCATAGGCCGTCGAATCAATTGAATAAGCATCCCGAACCCGCCCTTGGGAGGCTTTGTGATGATAAACACAACGCGACCTTCACTAGCAAAAGCTGCACCCTCCGACAGCTCTCAGGCAAAACCGTAGCAACTGGAACACCATGTCCAAAATCGGAAGGGGTTTCTAATGAGGTGAGCCGATGCCTTTTGAAAAATTTGGGGATCCTTTTGTGGAATCATTCCTGCCATGTTATGGGCTCATGGATCACAATTCTGTTACAATATAACGTCCGAATCATCCTAATTCAGGGCCAAAAGGCGCGACACGACGCTTCGAAACACTGATTTCCTTTCCAGGACAAGCTCATTCTGCTGAGGTGTTAAATTTGAAGATATGCGTGCTGGCTTGTCGTTTGCCTTTCTGTCCTCCAAGCTCTGTGAGCAATTGTGGCCCGCTTTGATGTAGCCAAAGATCCAAAGGAAGATGCATATGGATCGCGGACTTTTCCAAAAAGAAAAGAAAAGAAAAACTAAATACGGAGAAAATAAATAAGTGTGAAGCACACTTTAATAGGGCATCCGCGCAAAGGGAGGTAGCGATGGCCGGGTAACCGCGGTGGCAAACACATCCGACATCTGTGACCAGCCACCAATGTCATTCGAATGGGCTGGGGGTCAACGTACAGACGGGGATGGTCATGTAGCACCGAATCATTGGCCAGCAGGGTCAGAACATGCTCCCCTCCGCTTATGACGAGGACGCACGCGAGCTCTCCATGGAGGAGAGCCGCCAAAGTCGAAAACATATCGTGCGCAGGAGGGGTGTAGCTGACCACAGGATGAGTAAGGGCCGAGGGGATGATGCAGGCCAGAGCTCCATCTGCGGCCAAGGGGGTGAGGTACCCGAGAGTCCGAGGTGTGTAAGGTTGGTAAGAGTTGATAACTCTTCCACGAGACCGCGGTCTTGAGCCCACGCAACGTTCCTGTCTCCGCTGTGCCATTCAAACCTTTGGACAGCGGTGCAAACGCGGAGGACGCGCCTGACGACATCGATTCGGATTGCCGAGCAGGAAAGTACCTTCAGACGGGCTTCGAACAGGTCATGGTTTGGTCTCCAGAGCCTGAAGAGAAACATCGAGTTTCCAAGTTTTTCGTTGGGGGGGCACTTGTGGAACTCCTTCCTGAGAGACCAAGGACATAGCGCGGTAGTCGACATCATCACACCTATAAAACTCGTCAAAGGACGTCTCAAGTGAGTGCATCAGTCCTACTCACCAATGTAACAGATCTCACGGGTATTGTGGGTCCCCAGACGGTATGCCAATTGGAATATCGGGCGTTCTAGTTCAGGGGGCAAGATGGGAGCGTTCCGCACCAACATGGAGGACTCCAGAGTCACAATGAGAGGTCAGTGACCTGGTCGGTGTTGCGGTCGAGGGGTTAATAACCAGCAAGACAAGCGGATGCGCTTGGAATGCTTCTGCAGACTGAGTCTCATTATCCCAAACGCTCCAAAAAAAGAAAGAAAGAAAAAAGAAGTGAAGTGGCATGCCCCATCAAATAATCAACAAGATAAGTGGTGCGCGCACGGACCAGTTCCACGTACATGATCATATCGTCTTACAGCGGCCCGCCACTCCGAAGCCCCTACTTTCACACTTCAGCTTGTTTATTACAGCCCTCAAAAATCAGAAAAGCTATTGATATGTCAGAATGCAAACCTGGCATGCTCTGAGGTAGTAATAATACGCTACCACACAACAAGTACTATTTTCTCCAGGATGACCAGAAACGGTCAGGTTCTCAATTGCCTCGAGAATAATACCGCATTTACTTAAGTGCACCCATGCTGGAGTTGGAAAGCCTGGTGTATGGCAATTGTCAGCGGCTGTGGTAAATTACACCGCAATTTGAAGACGCTGTTATTCAAACCTTGGCTGACGGCGTGGTTGACGGCGTGGTGGTCACCGCGCGGTGACCCCACGTGATCTGATGCGCCCGCAAAAAATGCCAGATATATCGATCGCGGTGACCTTAAGGGGTTAAACTTACGTTCCTCTATTGGGAATCAACGTTGGCATGGATCGGGGATTGATGGGAGGGAATGGAAACTTTGCGCTCTTACCAGACATTGTGTACCACCTCCCATGTCGAAGACCTGGGCCTGTTCAGATTATTTTGGATTGTATTCAGTCCCAAATACGGCCCTCGGTATTTTTAGAACTATCTGTGGTCTCAAAACCATGCTTTACAACGAAATAATTCTTTGAACCAAACAAAACCACCCATTCCTTTCGCCATTTGACCCGATCGGACATTCTGTGAAGCCATTCCCGCTCGATCGTGAATCTTCCGTTTCTTTCGGTCGGCAACTTCCTTTCCTTTCCATCGGCACTTTGCCAAACAAAGTTCATTTCATCCGAGCGAAAGTTTTGAAAATACCCGATCGGACATTCCGGGAAAATGTAACCAGCATTCCGCCCGACCGTGACTTACGTTGTTTCATTCGAACTCTGCAAGGAATGTTCCTCCATTTATTATTCATTTGCTCTCATTTCTTTGCCGGGAGAACTCGGTGTTAAAATCACGGTTCTGCCGCAGGTCAAAGCCACCCTCGAAGTAAGGCAGCGGCTGCAGTGATCACCTTTGAAAGACACACATCTCCGAGTAAGTGATAGTCCAAAGTATTATGGCTGTTGCGAATGTCCGTGAACTGTTCAGACCTGCCTTACTCCGTGCATCGGCCACGATGGCTAGCATGACTTTGAAGCGGCCGCAAAGCTGCCGCAGGCACAAGCAACACCACAGACAGCGAAAACATGGTATCACCTCTGTAAAGTGCAATTCAGAGACAGAAAAAGCGGTCGGGGGGATGTATTACTTACGCGCCTGCATTTATATCCGAACTCTGCGTGTTGCATGTCTGAGGATTATTTTTTGCCGCGACTGAACCGTGGGACAACGGGTTGACTCTCATTCGCAGTCTGCCGAACCACTATTAAGTGCTACAATAAACCTATAACTCTTCGGTTTTCATACATCTTCCACTCGGGCAATAGTACCGATTTATCCCTGCCAAACCCAGGAGAAATGCACTATAATGCCCGGATTGGGCTGTTCAATTGAAGCCCGGGTCACAAAATTGCTCCCTTATCCCTGCCGAACCCGGCAGAAATGCAGTGTAATGCCTGGACTGGGCTGTTCAATTGTGAAGGTCACAAAATTGCTCCCGAACCCGGCAGAAACGCACTAATAAACTAGAAAGTTCATCGGCCATGACTCGGCCATTCGGCCGGATCATCGCAATGAGTAGGTTGTAGTTTACTAGAATTTAAGGACTCCAAAGGAAAACCAGATAAGAGGCAAAATAATGGTCTCGGAATCGGCCTACTATGGAAAGCCAAAGCACCACCTGATAACGAGCAGAAGGGAATAAACACACCTTGGAAGTCCACATAAACACTACAGTGGTTGCTGGTCTGATACGTGAAATGGGAGAACGCAGACAAGATGTTGTAGAAAGAACTTTGGCGGTCCAAGGAATGGAAGGAAAAATGTACCCCACATTCCCATGGTTGCGTAATGTAAGTCTGATCATTGTTTTGACCGTCGACAGAGAACAAAAATGTTGGGAGAATGTCGATATCTGTGGAAGTAATTAGTCCCCCGTAATTCGGGAATGAACCTGAGAGACTCACCTGCCAAGTCCAAATCGACGGCAGCAGCCCGGTGTTTTAACGCCGTGTACTCGAGCTGACATTTTGCAAGACGTGCGCCTTCTGACCATACTGCCATTTCGCGAACCCCACGGCGAAGTATCAGAGATAGAGAATGTCTTGAGGGCAACACTGACCGGCGTGTTGACGCTAGTGCTCCTAGGGTATTGCCCCTGGAACTGAGTCAGCACACACTATTTCTTTTCAAGAAAATGGTGAAAGCCATAGTACCAAGCGAACATTTATTTTGTGACCTTGAACACGAGAGTCACAGAATAAAACATTCATCTCCTCGACAGGAATGTTTTCTCGCTAGCATGACGTCAAATGCGAGGTGCTCATCCTCGTCGTCTGAAATTTCGATGATGGGAGCCTCTATAAAAATCTATTAATACCAAATTGCGAAGACAGAGGAAAGAAAGAAAAAACTTGCTGGGCTCGCTTGCTTTGCGTCGTTCATAAACCGCTTGGGAAAGCTCAACCCATTTACCTCCCGCAGTTCGTCCAAGCCTAGAGAACTTTTCAATTAAATTGAACTTCCCAGCGTCTTCGAAGATTTTTAGATGCTTGTATACGGTCGCGTTTGTAAAGGCGCATTCGGGAATGCTATCCCAAATGCAGCTTGAAGCTCGGAGACCTTGAGCGGATGTTAACCGGCAGATCGGGGAGGTTGAAAATAAATCGAAGTTGATGTGTCGGGTGGACTCGGAAAGCAAAAGGAAATCGAACTTCCAATCTGTGTGATCGGTGGAGCCGCTGAGGAAAATAGGGTGAATTAGGAACAGACAAACAGGTACAATGTGATACGAGGGATCTGCTTAATACAGTGGTGCTCTAAATAAATGCCGAATTGTAATTTGCATAATTCCATCGGTTTCCCTCCGAATTGAGCCAAACGACTTTGAATACACAGATTAGAGATGAAATAGAGACCAACCATGTAGTTTTCTATTTTCCATATGGGGTAGTCTGCCAGAACAGCTTAATTTCTGGGCAGCAGAGAAAATCACTTTTTTGGGATTGCCTTATATGGAAATTTGATCTATGTGACATGAAAGGGCGTGAAAAATAGTGCACATTCATGTCTTGAACCAAAGGAATCCACGTTGTGGTTGTTGAGATACAGGGCGAGCAAGTTGCACATTTTGACTCAAAAGTGAAGGAATCGCAAGAAATTCAGTCAAAATGTGCAAATTGCTCGCCTTGTATCTCAATAACTACAAGGTAGATTCTCTCAGTTCAAGATATGGGTGTGCACTATTTTACAAGCCCTTTCACGTCATGTAGATGAAATTTCCATATAAGGTAATACCAAAAAGTGATTTTCTCCTCTGCCCAGAAAATTAAGCTGTTCCGGCAGATTACCCCATAAGGAAACTAAGTAACTACATTATTGGTCTCCATTTCATCTCTAATTTGCATATACCAAGTCGTTTGGCTCAATTCGGAGGGAAACTGATGGAATTATGCAAAATACAATTCGGCATTTATTTAGAGCACCACTGTACATGAGGTATCTGCTCGTGCGATTCCATGCACCACTGGAGGTCTAGGCTCCATTTCATGAGATAGGATGCTAAGGCCTATAGGCTCTTTAGTCGCGTCTCTCAGGAGAATTTTTCCAGTGGATAGTGGATGGAAGTTTTGTCGCGCAAGCTTATGTAAAAGTTGAGACGGTATCTTGAATGTTTGTCAATGCACACTAGTGAGTGGCATGAGAGGCGTCTAAGAAGCCATTTTTAGTTCACCATAGGTGTTTAGCTTCCACGTACATTCTTCTCGCCATACTAGAGGGCGAAAGGCGCCAAAACAAAAAATTAAAATTAAAATCACCCGTCGACGGCCGTAACGGGTATGACGGACGGCACCCGTCCGTCAGGACGTCTTGGCTTGAGCCCTGACGGACGGGTGAGCCCCGTCCGTTGCAAAAGACGGCCGTCTTTTGACCCGGCCGTCTGACGGGATGGACGGGTCGAAGCCCTAAATATGACGACCAGGGAGAGGAGAAATCCACATGGGACATGTGCAAATTTCGGCCGCAGAGCGATAGCAAGGGCGGAGATGTCGCAGGTAAAGCAAGTGCAACCAGTTTCTAGCAAGAATCCAATATTTAAGGCAAAGTTGCAATCCGTTTACGAGTAAATGAACCAGACGACCCAGACTCCAGATTTGATTGTAGAAAATCTGAGCATCGCTACCAAATCCCAAGACGCTAGCAAGAGTTGGTATATTCATATCACACAGACCCATAAAAGTAGGCCGGAAGGATTGTATGCAAAGGAAGACAACTTTTCATCCTTTCGTCCATTCCCCTCACAACTGACTTGGAGAAAGCGCGTTGTAAATTGGGCAGAGGGTGTCCCACGCCGCTGCGAAATATGAGAATCGAAACAAAACGCAACAAGACCGAGCAAGAATGCGCTTACGGGGGTGAACCGACTTTTGTACAGTGGGAACGTCCTCGGCGAAAATAATGGCGAGCCCACTAGATACATGTGGAAGTCAGATCACAAACAGGTAGGACAGTGAATATTCAGCAAGACCCACCCCTCCAGGTGCGTGTCGATGTGGCTAGACGAAAGGTGTATTGGATAAAGTTTGGTCAGCACAAACATAGGGGCACACGTACCAGTGCAGGAACCAGAGTCCGGCGTTGTCAGTAACAAAGCTACGTGCCGTAGATTAATTGCAGAGAAACGTAACTTCCGTTGTACATACCGAATGGTCACATTATCACTGAGAACCGATGAGATGAAAGGCGGACGTGAAGATACTCATGACGTACGTTACAGCTGGTGCAGTCGATACCACATCGCGGATGACCTAAAGACCTCTCAGTGATTTGCGTGCACTTAGTAGACAGAACTCACTGGGTTCACAAAATTGTAGCTGGAATTCCCAGCGCTTCGGATAACGTGGAAATTATGCTGGTTTACAGATAAACAAAAGAGATGTAAAGACAGAACTCAGCTGCTTACACCATGCAAATGAAACGGGTGGGGTCCCGATTGTGTACCGCCCGGCACGGACACCTAAACAGGACATGAAGCCTAGATTGAGGTGGTGTCCAGCGTGTATCTTACCTCGATTACTTTGTTCGGAGGGAGTGGATACACATCCCCTGCCGGCAGCAGGTCTGTGGCAAGCTGCGCGCCGCTAAGAATCTGTAAAAGAACCGGAGGGGTCGGGGGAATATATGACTGGACCACGACACACAGATTAGTGCACATCACTGACAATGGGGAGGATTTGGCGCACCGCGCCATTGATGGTGAACAATTGGCTTGTGAGGTTGGTACCAATGACGAGATTGAGGTTGACATCCGCACCCCCGGGGACCGGTCGGCCGGGGATTGAAGATTGCACGAGCGGGTGGAGGTCGGTTTCGACCAGGGGAATAACGGACGTCGTGGCGTTCGTAACCGGATTGTGGGCGGGCGCACCTACATACCGCAGAATCGCAGAATTGATCCCGTTGTCGAAACCTTGTGCTCCGACGCTGTCAGCGGAGCTGGACACGGTGCGGATCCAATAGTTGCTCGGTCCTTGGCTGGCAGTTAGGACGAACGAATAGCGCTGTCCAGCGACTAACAACGATATAAGCAATCTGACCGCTCATTGAAGGGAATCCTGACATATATGGATCGAATCAACGGTATGCGCTGCGTGACTGACGCCGTCGACCTCGATGATTGTGAAGTTATGAGCATCAATGGTGAATACAAAGTTGGCATCTAGTGTATTCACGTTAATGCACAATCGGTCCAAGATACTCGAAACCTACCGCAGGATATGGACACTAGGCGGAATCTAGGGAGAGAAAACCCTATCAGTCTGTGCGTTCAGAGAGAAACTCCCAATACCTGTAGCGCCGACCGTGCTCGACCTTAATGACCGCCAGTTTCGATGCAGGCTTTAAGCAGAAGAGTTAGAAAGAAGTTGAAGCCGATATTGTCTCACATACCCCCTCGGCATAACGACCCAATCTAAATATCTCCGATGAGCATTGAACTGAGAATGAGACAACAGGAGGGCTCTTACCCATTGATCAGAGTTGTAAATGGAAATGGCTGTCGGTGGGTAAGTCAGAGATTAAGTGCGGTTTTTTGTCCACCCACGGGATTACCCAGGTTCTTGGGGGTACAAATAGTCAAACATACGCGCAAGGTGGTATTATAGGTAACGCACTTTTGCTGGCATGTGGTACCTGCAGATCGGATTAGTATAATGTTGGCTCCGGATGGTGTGGCATTACCAGTCGCTGAGGGTGATGATAGTGCTTTCTTTGTTTCGTGAAATGAACGAGTTTAAACGGGCGAATCAAAGAGACGTTGCACAGACCATCATCGACATCTGAAAGTTCCCTCTCAGAATCCGATCCAATGAATAATTATGGCATACCGTATAGATGCTGACACGGGTCATTCGGATCGTAGACTGTTCAGAAAGCGTCAGACGAGAGTTACCGAGAGGAATAAACACACGTACTAACGAATGCCCCGCGGAGCCCATCACAATATTGAGTGGCTAACAGGTTCTTTGAGGTTGGATAGAGCCGTGTGTTGAAAGATCCCCCAGGACCCGTCTTACATATTTGGAACACAGGATGTCTAGCCTGGGGCGCATATTGAAAATGTCGTCCCTGGATGAACGATTATTCTGCTGGCTGGGGACACGGCCCTGAATCCAACATGACCTCTGGAGCTCCCACACCCAATATCTCAACTTGACCTTAAAGTGAATTCTCCCTGTCCTTCTCCTAGTTTGTTTTTTCCGTTATCCTGCTTTATGTAAATAATCCAAAGTTTCATGTATGCGGCTATCTCCAAGCTATCACTCATTCTTATCCGCTGTGTGTTGGCTGTATGTCAATTAATCAGTTCCACATTCTGTCGCTTGTTCTATCGTCTGTCTGAGTCACGTCTCAAACTTCATCTTCTGGATCAATAATTTGCAGAAAACTTTGGGTCTAATTTCAGCCACTCCACAACAGTGAAACTTTTCCTAACCTTCCTCAACTGCATTTCAACCTGGACATTTCCTTGGACCATTTCAGCTGTACGTGCGGATCATACGGGAGCGGAGTCGCGTTCAAGATGGGTCGAGCAAGTTTGTGGCCTTCAGGGCTCTGCCACTGAAATATCGAAGACATTGAAACACGGTCGTCGTCGCGCGCAAAAGGAAGTGCTGGCAGGACGCAATTCTGAATGAGCGTTGGAACAGAACGTGCCGGCACGTGTTAGGTTTTGACAGTTACATGACGGGACCCGACACTTGAATCAGACTCAAGATAAAGTAAAAAATTTCGACTATCTTGAGCTTCTTTGGAGGGCCCCAGCGGCGCTTGGCGAGCTTTTTTGCGGCGCTGGGGCACAGTAGCTCACTTCACCCGACTCCAAATATAATGAGATCGTTTTCTTCAAGGTCAGGATCAATGCCGAGATCTTCATCGTCATTGAAGAGGGAACCGCGCGTCGCAAAGAACGGATCTTCAGATACATCTTCTACAAATTCTTCTGAATCGGATGCGTCAGATTCGCAGGACGAGGCTGTATCAGATGCAGAACTCGAAGAGTCGTAGAAATGCCGCTGGTTAAAGACCCAGTCTGGATTGGATTCGGATGTGGAACTTTGAGTCCGAGCGTCTCCTGGGGTGATGTCGCCATGGATCGACCGTGATTCCGACCCCGACCCGTCCGCGTCGGCGTAGGGCGGGAGAGTCGACAAGGGACGAAATGGTGCTTCTTCCTCCGAATCGCCTATCAATTGATCCCTTTCGGGATCTGCAGCCGTGACATGTGGCGATACAGGCTGCGGAAGGAGGCTGAAGACGCCGTCGGAAGACCTGTATGGGGTGACTGGACGAGCTACTGGGTGGCTGCGATGCGGATTGACCGTGCCTGGCTCTTCGTCATAGTGCCGTCTCGTTGTCCGCTTAGTTTGGGTCAGTCCCTTGGATCCGAATTGTGAGCACTTGGTGCAGTGACAGTACACCAGCTGATTGTCGGCTGCGGACGACATTGGCGGCGTCGAGGTGTGGCGGCCAAGGGCGGTGACGGCGCGGATGAAGTCGGGACGAATCCATATGGTACGATTTCTAATGATTATCAATTTGCATGACGCGAAATATCTGCTAGGCAATACACTGAGAATACATGGTGTATTGAGAACCCAGCCAATACACCGCTTATACACCGTGTAAAAGCAAAATATTCGCCGCTTAATGTTTGGGCCAAAGTCCGGTGTCAGGGTCTGGATCGCTCACAGATACGTGAGATTCCCGAACGTCTTGGGTTCATTGTAGAGTTTTGATCCCTCTAGCAGGTGAAGTCCCTGCTCTAGCATAACAAGTGCTTCAGATCGCACATAGTTATTGCTTTCCTCAGATACCTCACACCTGCCCCCGTTGCACAACCTTCTTGAAGAGTGATACATACTCTACTTCCCCGAACAACAACACTTGAAACAGACCTTCTCGCCGCGCCAGTTATAAGTGCCGGCTCAACCCTTTGAAGTGCCTTTTGTATAAGTGCCGGGTTCTGATTCCTGTGTGGGCTTGTTCCCGGGCTACGTTCCTGCCGCCATCGATATAAGAACATTGAAAAGGAAGTGACACCGCCGCCTCTCGTACTTGTGCATTTTGGAATTGCCATACCACTTGTCCTGTATAAAAGCCAGTGTTGTTGAAGCTGCTGCCATCTGTTCGTGTTGGTCGCTCTTAGTAAAAGTCTGGTGGTGGATATTCTGTCCCACACTGCTTTGCCTAGGCGCGCCATTTTGAACCACATGCCTCTCAATGGCATTTTGAACCCTGTGCCTTACAATGGAACCCACCATCCAGGGGCGTTTGAATACAACTTATTGTACACAATATGGACAAAATGATTGACCGATGGATTTTTTATCCGTTCTGGGCGATGAGAATATAGAATATATTGATGCGCCATCAGAATGGGCGGAACACGAAAATTTGTGTTTTCCAACTCAATCTGTGTTTTTCTTCGAACAGTCTGCATGGCCCAAATTGTGGCCTGAGATGCGCCAATGCCTTCCCTATATTGAACCATTCAAAAATATACAGGCAATAAGCTGTTACAGAGCCCGCAAAAGGGCCAAAAACGGCAAAATATAGCCGAAATGGCCTTCTTGCGGGCGCTGTATCCCGTTATTGCCCGTATATTTTTTCACAGAGCAAAGCGGGGCGTAGCATAGCACATCCCAAACTACAATCTGGTCAAATCCAGTCGTGCCCAAAGTCATGGCCCAACCTAGAAAATCATATTTTTCCGGTTTTTCTCGTACATCGTGCCGCCTGATGGCGCATCAAAAGATCATGATCCAAAAGTATTACAGAATCGTCGGCAAGCTTCCCCTCAACAATCCTGCACTTCAAGGGCCTCATTCCTCTGAGCTCATGTCTCGATGCCTCATGCAAGTTCGATGGCTTCATTCCTCCGAGCTCATGCCTCAACGCCCTCATGCGGCTGCGAGTTTAATTTTCTGTCTTCTCAAACCTGGTGTACTCTTGTGATCTCATCCTTGGGAAATTTGGCAGCTCTGGGATTCTGCGGGAAACGCTAGGACCTATAATTTCAAAATGTCTTGCGCTGGGTGGTTTCCATTGCGAGGCACGTGCGGCCGCGGGTAACCTTGCCGCACATGCAATGGAGATGCAGGAATCGCATTATATCCATGGTAAGCATTTTGTGTTTTCTTTGAAGAGAAGGGAAATTTATGACACAGATGATACCTCGGACGTTTACTCCCTTCGCCTGCCACGGTTTAGATTTCGCTCGGAGCCATTTTTGCAGCTTCCACAAGTCACTAGCAGTTACCCCAGAACTTCTGGCCGCTCGTCAGCGTAGATATTTACGCCATTTGCTGGGGCTGGGATACAGTTGAGAACCGGCAGCCTATAAATGCGTCGGGAGTACGAGGCAGATCCCCAGCATGTCTCTGACCCTCACCACTCACAATACCAATACAAATTCCGTAATTACGAAGCAGACTGAGCAAGTAAGGTGCGACTGCCTGACTGTCAAGAGCAGGCCAAGCATGTGACAGCAAAACACGTATGCCTTCATCTCGACGTACTCGCATTCTTCTGGATCCCGGGTCTGTTCTGTATAGCTATCGAGAAATCTGCAGAGGTAGGACAGACAGTAACCATTTGCGATCCTTGACCATATTTTCCATGTCCCCGATGTGGAACGTGGACCTAGTTTCGTGATCTGTGTGGCTTTCGGTTTGCTGGAGTTGTACGCTGCTTTAAACTTCGGACTTATGGTAGCTCATATGCTGCGCCCCGTAGTTTGCTGGATTGTCTTCGCCGCAAGGCCACTGTTTCAATTACAACAAAAACATATGCTAAATTTCCGTAGCTGCGGAACTCATCTCCTTGTGCGTAGGTTTAGGTTATGCGCCTCGATCCTTCCACATTTTACATGGTTATGTACCAACAGTCCGCTGACAATTCTTGTCTCAGCACTGTTTATCTGGATTAGTTTTGTGGTCATGACAACACGTCGCAAAGGGATCACCGGAGGCTCAGCTGACAGCCCCCTTGAGGTCGCACGACTTTTCTTTGCCATTTTCTCTGTTCCTTGATCTTACTCATCGAAAAATGGGTAATCGTCTTTGCTGGGAAAACTTTTCACGCAAGATCATCTCGTTGTACGTCAACCTGTAATGTGTTTTTACGAGTTCTCAACAGGCAATAGTCCGAGTGCAAAGTCTCGATGAAATTCTTGGCCGCTTGGGGAGGCTCTGGAAAGCATTGACCGATAACCCCGGCAGTGACTCTTCTATGACGAAGGAAACTAGCCAACTTGCGAATTTTAAGACGGAAGAAGATGTAATCTTATCCGTCTGCGTAGGTACACTACACCAAGAGATAGAACTCCTTCGCTATTGCTCTAAGTTCGCTTCAATCCTTTGCTGTGTTATAGAAGAAGCCGCTTGCCGTGCGTTAGGTGCGGGCTCTGAGAGGTAGCTGTTTGTCTAGCCCCAGAAGAGTTTTTGCTCTTTCGGTTTTTAGGCGGCTCAGTCCAATAAGTACCAGGCTCCTTTTGTAGAGGCGGGTAGTTATGTGAACTACTACTTCCTTGATTGTTAAACTATCTTGCCAAACACAGCCCAAATAATGTATATGGCCCGGCTCGGAGCACTGTATTCCGAGTTTGCTCGTGGGGAGCTCAGCGTTAAAATTTCCGGTCCGGGCGCTTAGAAAAGCTTAACTATTTCCCTATTCCGAGTCAAACAATGGCTGCAGCTGGGATGGAAGAGTGAAAAGGCGAAGCCATCATTCCCTATTCCGTGATAAAGTAATAGGAAACAGTGACCAAAATTAAATAAATTCAATTCAGCCCCCGCTGTGACCCGTCACCTGAACCTACGGTCGAAATGGTACAGTACCCCAATAAGAAGTAGACAGGGACCTTTCTTCTTTGCTTTCAGTGGTTCCTCAAATTCATCTTCCTCGTCGTCGGAGGTGTGTGAAGACAGTCCGCGTCTATTTATCGCGGGGATGTGTTCGTTGTTGGATTCCGCGTCGGAAAGGGAAGCGACCTCCGAGTCGTCATCTCTGTGCAAAGGAATGCCGGGATCAGCCTTTTCGCTGCTGCATGCCTTCAACACTTTCACAATCTTTGCAAATTCGCCTGCCCCGACGTCTCTATCGTACCCCCAGGGATTGGTTTCGTTGCCATTCAAGTCGACCTTCATCACTTTCCCGAATAGATAGTCGAAGCTGAAATTGACGGTGTGGCTTATGACGATGCCGTTCCATGGCTGGTCGTGCCAAAGTGGATAGCTGCCGGCGCATAGAAGCTATTTTCCCACAAGGCCCGGGTCAGCGCAAGCTTGTCAATTCCTGCTATGTTGACGCTGGGAAAGAAAATTAATCCCTTTCCGGTAGGGAACAAGCCGACTCATTCCATCTTAAATTGTTGTTTGGGTCGAGTACGTCGTACGCATTATATACAGTAGCTTCGGATTTCCGGCACCCGCATACAGAATTTGTGTAGACAGCTCAGCATTCGGAACTTTTGCGAACCCAGGCCGCAAATCTTTGCGTCGGCCGGAACTTTCTGTGACACGCGATGTAATTCCAGAGAAAACCTGTTTTCTTCGGACCCACGCCGACCATAGCAATTGATCTGATTTTTCATGTTTACACCTAACCTGCGAACATTGATTAGCATTTTTGGAGGATCAATATGCCGAGAAGCCAAACTTTGGGAATATTTTGCGTGGAAACCTGTCGTTGAATTTCTCCATGCTCTCGTCGAGAGCTATCAATTGCATATTTTATCGTGATTTTTGGAGAAGATATAGGGGTCCGGTCAAATTTTCGACCTCGATTCACAAAATGTCTATTTGCGAACAAAAGGCTGGTTGATTTTGGTGATTTTGGCATCGTTCAACTCCACTAGTCGAGATCGTTCATCTGAAACACTTTCCTAGGATATAATAATTGGTTCATTTTTTTGTTGGCTTTACAACTACATAATTGCAGTACCGAAGGCGCGAATAGAAAAATTACCGTTTTGGGCAAATTTTGATCGATTTGCCCATATCTCAGTGAGTTCTGCACGGATTGGGATGAAGCGTAGCTAGATAATTTGTACTAATTCAAGCGCAATTAGTGATAGAAAGAATTTTTTTTAAAAATATTATATTTTGCATCTCCTGGCTCTTGAAGCCCTTGTATGTATCAAGTAAGGTGATAGAGCCAGAAATTTGAATACTTTGCTTCTCAACACGGGAAGAGTAAAATATCATGCACCAAGAACCACACACAAAAACAGAGAGCAATGGAAATATTTAGACATCTGCCTCTATGAGTTTGCTTTATATGTATGCAGTCCCAAAAATTTAGCTTCTTTGGACAAGATCTGAATGCACTAGGTCGAATTTACTCCCCGACAAGCCTCAAATGCTGGAGTATGCAAAGGTATGATTTCTTTTGAATTTTTGAGTGAGGGGAGGCTCTAGAGGACAGCCAAGGGGTAAATGTGTTAGTTCTGACACACAAAGGGGATGCTGAACTGAACTGAACTGAACTGAAGTTCCATTGCTGTACCTGGCCCAGAGGCAGCAGATTTCCATTCAAATTTTCTGACCCTTCATCGTATATTATTGAGGTCTGCAAGGTCAACGAAAAAAAAATAAGAGCTGCTGTAGCATCATTCAGTTAGACCAGTGTCGGAACCGTTCCGACACACTGGTGCAGCAGATTCCCTCTCAGACTTTCTGACCCTTCATTGCATATTATTGAGGTCTGCACGGTCAACGAAAAGAAAAGAGGTGCTGTAGCATTACCCAGTTAGACGGTGTCGGAACCATTCCGACACACTGGCGCAGCAGCAGTGCCCGGCTTTTCCTGCACCACTGCCCTCCTTTTCGCATATCTTGTTGCTTTCAGACTGTATGACCCTTCATTATTATTCAGCGACAGAGGAGCAATGGAAGACGGAAAATGCCGCTCCATCAATAGTGGTAATGCTAGAGTAGATGGCTGGTGTTTTCACTTCAGAGCTCATCTAGAAGTAAGGGAGCAGTGGCATGGCACTCTGATCTGCAATACATTCCTTTACAATTATTTCCCCCAGTGCGGTGTTCCTCGAGGCCCAGGCAACATGTTCCTTGGAACTCCGGACATCATAAATCCCTCTGCCAAAGTCAAAGTCAGAGACAGCAGAATTTTCTCTACGCCGAAGTTGATGGCTCAGCAAGTACCTGTTCGCTATTTGCCCATGAATAATTCTATTGAGATGGAATACCGATACTTTCTAGCAATCTTACAGTCACCCAGAGAAGTCTACGTACAAGGGAGGGAGGGAAGAAAATTCGCGAATTCAACCCTATTATTGGCTTTCACACTGATCTACGTACCTTTGTGGCCAAAAAGGCACAGGACATTGTGAGCGGACATGAAGTAGACAAGACAAATGTGCAGACTGGCTCCCAGATCTTTTGCCAGTCTGTACATTCGTCTTGTCTGCTTCAAGTGGAAATTGGCAATCCTACGGAACTACCAAATAAAGTTTTCATATCAACTCAACCCCACCAGCTTTTTGGAGAAGAGTATATTTCAAACAACATGTGAAGTCGCCGAGCCTTGCGATGCGAATTGCGTAGTAAGAGTCTTCGTATTCAGAAAGCTGTCTAACTACTTACAGGGTACCTACTTTTATACGTCCTACAGCAATATGTGGGAAGATTTACTCGGCATTGCAAAAAGTAACCGGCCAGTAACCGGACAGGGCATACCTCCGCAGTATACCACAACTCTTAGCACTTTTTTGGTCGGTAATTGACAAAGAGGCATGCCTCAACATGGGACACCAAAAATTACCATCCGGTCTACTTTCGTTGCTGTGAAAGTCGAAATTTAAATCATTTTTTCATGAAGGCGGTGATTTTGGTCGCTTTTTAGTTTATTCATAGAAGGATTGAGAACATTCTCCTACCGCTGAAATTTTTTGTGTGGGTTCCAACGGACCTAAGGCTAATTATCAGATACTAAGATACACAGAATTACCATCGGGACAATGCTTAAAAAGGAAATACCATCAATTCTCGATCATTTCCGAAATTTAATATTGCACTTAGTATGAGCTGCTGCACGGCAGGTTTTAATGTCACATTCTATGCCAAATATGCTGTATATTGAAAATCTAGCCACGAAGATGGTTAAAATTCAGGTCAGATGCTGTTATGTAAAACCAAATGACCGGTTACTTTTTGCAATGTCGAGTAATTTGGATGATGCAGGATTTTGTGGCAAAATTTAATCTCAGCTGCTGCGACCGTTGATATTTCGCCAATCATTCTTGCTAGAAAACTGAGAATGGGAGCACATCCTAGGCGACTTGGGGAAATACAGGGGTGCCTATTACACGATTGCTAGAACAAAAGACTAGTCACCATTGTCCTTGGTTGCCATGCTATGAACATCATTATTCATTTTCTCAATACACCCTCTCCTCACTTTAGGCTGGAGGGGAGCTGGAGGGGGGGGGGGGGGGGGGGGGGGGCACACTTACATATGAAAAAGTGAAAAAGGGAGCATGGGTAGAGCTCAATGAGAGAACCATGTTGGGTCACTATGTAACTATGTATGTCCTCCCAAGGGTTAGCAAGCTACGGACGTTTTGATGGGACTGGGGAATATCACTTTTGGGATGAGGCCGGGGTGGGCCCCCTAAAAAAAATTTCGAAAATAGGAGCACAAATACATATGACTTGGAAAACCATATACCATCATTGAGGTATGTTGGTGGCAGTCACCGTTGCTTTGCTATGGGTGCCATCAATTGGGGCAGCCTACAAAAAATGGGAGCATGTATGCAGGTGCCTTCCCTGCACAGAGAGTTTGTGCTGTAATTGGATACCGTCACATCTGCTGACATTGAATGCCTGTAGGCTTAAGAAGAGGAAGAAGAAAGGACAGGATAATCCTCCAAGAACATTATTGCTCAAGCATTTGCTGTGAGTTTAGTGTTTCCTTGGCTTGGCTTGGCCCGGAAACCATGGCTTTGGCTTGGCTTCACCTCTCTCAGGCTTGAAAAATCCTAGGACAGGGCCAAAGCCAGGAGAAACCAGGGCCAGGTCAAAGCCAGTGGCTTGAGCCATGGCTTGGGCTCAAATTTTGACAGGGTATTACTTTGGGCCTCTGAGCCGGTTGTGAGTGGCATATAGATATCTGTGCACCAATTACATCTTTCATAAACAAAAAGGAATTGGATTACTGGCCATAATCCAACTTTCCAGCTTGCTTATACGGCATCAGCTGTCTCCAAGAGGCAAGGTAGTAGACACGCTGTGCGAGATAGACTCGTAACCAGTCTGCCTGTTACGGCAACACTTAGTGCAAGCACTATGCCGTAGGCAGACTGGTACAACTCGGGAGTGTTAAAAGGGCTGAGCGCGGAGTTTGAAATTTTCCATTTCCATCGTTATGGCATCAAATTTAATTATTTCTTTTCAGTTCAAAGGAGGGGTAGGGATGTAAGGCTCATAGCTACACTTCTGTCTTTTCAGATTTTTTATTTTACCTCCAGAGAGCCTGCGCGCGAGAACCAGTTTTAATCGAGAAACTTACTTTCGGACCGACGTCACCGGTAACGACGTCATCTGCCGTCATCGGCGCCACCCAAGAATTTCAAACTCCGGGCTCAGCCCTTTGGCGTGTCCCGAGTTGTACCAGTCTGCCTACGGCATAGTGCTTGCACTAAGTGTTGCCGTAGCAGGCAGACTGGTTACGAGCCTATGTGCGAGAAGGGTCTCATTCATCGACGATTCATCTGAGATTTGTGAGTGATGTAAATATGCATTGAAATCTCACAATTAGATTGGTTTCACACGAAAAATTGCTCTCACTAGCGCATTTCAACTTGGTTTGGGGAGGACCTTTGAAGCCAGCGGGATGACTCGGCCTAGCTTGATGAAACCATGGCTCGGCTGGCCTGGCTTCTTGGCTTGAGCCAGGGCCAGGGAAACACTATGTGAGTTATCTAGCTGTCATGATAAAGCATTAATTACTCGCTTTGCTCGCAACTCTACCTTAACACGTGTCGAGGGGGTAAGATATGCACGTCAACAAGAACAAACTTCTGAGAGCGTGGCCGACAGTCCTTCGAGGACAAAATTGCGTCAAAAACATTCAATAACTCGAGGTAGCGCGCTTTGCGGCAAAGCCACTATCTCAGGCTCTTCACGGAAATCCCTCAATTCTCTCAAGCTACTCAAAAGCTACTCATGGGCTGGGCTGGCAAGCTGCGGCTCATCATCCTTGCCACAATTGTTCACTGGGAAACATGGAGCCCCTATTTTTCAGAGTCCAGAAATTGTAGGAAACCAAAGCTCCGCCGGTGATGTTCAAGCCCAGCCACACGATTAGGTGAAACTTGGACTTTGAATGGAGACTGACTACTATGCTTCTGTTTACAGATAACACAGATGGTGAGTTTGCGATCCTTGAGTTCAACAACACTGATTTGAAAAGGTGGTACCTATTGCTTCAGGGAACTCCCTGGAATTTTGAACTCTTGCCAAAAGATTGGCACAGAAAGAAGGCTTAGAGAATACCCTATTAACTTCAGGGACTTTCCACAACCGAATGAAAGATGAATGCTAGCAAAATTATCGATGTAGACGCAATTTATTTTGATGTACAACTCCAGAAATAGCCACCAGGAGCCAGTCGAGGATCATCCTGAAAGTAACCAGATTCTTCCTCTTTGAAGAAATTTTGTACTCTTGTCTCTTCTTGTCTTTTCCCCGAGTCACCATCTGTGAAATTTGTGAACGGAAACCCCAGGTCCCGTTCTGGTCGAGAAGCCTGTTACAGCTAATTGCAGTACCGAAGGCGCGAACCAAAAATTTCGGTTTTGGGATATTTTCAAAGAATTCCCGATATCTCAGTCAGTTCTTCACCGATTCACATAAAAACTAAATAGATCTACTCAACTAATTCATGCTCAATTAGTGATAGAAAGTAATTGGTGAAAATATTATGTATTAGGTATTTTCTGGTTTCGGGCTGTTTTCGCACCGAAAGCTGTCTAACATGCCGAGAACATGTCCCAGCAGCCTAATATTTTAGGACAGACAAAATTTATGGCTGAGGAAACATTCAATAGAGCCAGAAATATATGAAATTCCTAGATAAATGTAATCTTTACAATATCTCTCAATGCCAAAACTGGCAAATGTATCCGAGGGGCCTGTACACCAGGAAATCAGCCATCTAGACAAGCGGAATGTCTGGAATCCCACATCAATTAACAGCACCAAGTTCATCGTAGAAACTGGGATCCAGAGTGGCGATGTCATCAAGCGCTTGATCATACTTCACTTCGGCTGCACCTAAGGCCTCACCTAGAGGATCGCGAGTTAGCAATAGAATACCGGATTTCCAGTATGGGGAGACGGACGAAGAGGTTCGGGCTCGGGTGGTGAGGGGTACCCCCAGGAGTGACGGCGCCTGCTATGGCCGTCTGATGTGTTTGCTGCCATTGCCATCGTCCTCCTACACCGCAAAATCATGCGGCAATTATGCCCTGAAGGCAGTGACATTGAGGAACACATTTGCAAACTCGTGTCACTCCGTCAACAGTTGGCATCACTCGGCTCCAAACTTGGCGAGCCAGAATTCTGCATCACCCTCCTCACTTCACTTCCTGATTCCTGGAACTCATTCATCCGCAGTATCGACACAACATCCCTCACAGATTCCGCTGCCATCATTGCCCGTATCCTCGAACAAAACCATCAGTTGACGGCTAAGCCGAATTCTGATGAAGTTGCACTTGCAGCTAAAAATCAGAAGCACCACAAACAGAGCAAGTACAATTCCAATGTCATTTGCTATGGTTGTGGTAGGAAAGGGCACGTTATTTCTGACTGCCAAGACACAAAGGCAGAGGGACTGTGAGTAATTTATCCGTCTTTCTGGCTCTATCACGTGTTTCCGCAGCTATAAATGTGGTCTGTCCTAAAATATTAGGCCACTGGGACATTTTCTCAGCATGCTAAACGGCTTTCGGTGCGAAAACAGCCCGGAACCAGAAAATACCTAATACATAATATTTTCACAAATTATTTTCTATCACTAATTGCGCGTGAATTAGCTGAGTAGATCTATGTAGTTTTTATGTGAATCGGTGAAGAACTGACTGAGATATCGGGAATTCTTTGAAAATATCCCAAAATGGAAATTTTTGGTTCGCGCCTTCAGTACTGCAATTAGCTGGAAACTAATTTGCTGTTGAACCTTCATGATTAAAATTTGGTAAATTTGGATTCAGCTCTTCACTCGGAAGAAATAATCGAGTACATGTTGGCCATCTTGGCAGCTTTTAACTACCTCTTGGGATAAACACTCACAAGGAGTGGAACAAAAATTAAATTGATCTTTCCAGTGCATTATTTCAATGAGCAAGATTTTATGTCGGCAGCTCAAAAGGGAAACCTTCACTTCCACCTGAGAATTCATTGGAAGAAGACAAGGAATGGGAAAGGAAGTGCACTTGCGAGGTTCGCACTTGGAACCACCTAATTTAGACTTTGGCCTTGTTTGAACATCAATGATTTAAAATTTGGTAGGGCTTCTGCAGATTGGGGCGCTTTAGGACCCACTATCAAGATAGTGGGCATTTCAGACGTATCACAAGGGAATCAGCACTAAAAGATGCGCTGTAGTGGCGCGAATCGTCCCATACCGAAATTGAGCAAGCGGGGAAGAAAAAAAGTGAAGCCCAAAAAAGGAAATGCATAAGCATGATTGCGGGAACCCAGCTTCGCGAGCGCCAATGAGACATGTTTCCGGGCCAGGAAGAGTCTTCGCTGAATGCGGGACATATTGGTAACTCGTTCGACTGATACTTAAAGGGTCAGACGGTTGGCTAGTGAAGTGGTGGCGAGGTAACCACTATCAACAACCGGCTAAACATGTTCACGAATGGTATGCTATTCCCTTCTCAAAGGGGATTGCTCTTTGAATTCCATTCCAGGACAGAGCCCAGAGCTTTGAGAGCAGCCCGAGGGAACGCAGTGTCTACGCAGGTCTGACGACCTCTGCGGACGAGGGGAGGCACAGCTGTGCCGACAGCTGTCCGCACAGGGTCGGCCAATGTCAGGCACAGCTGTGCCGATCCACGTCCGCACACTGTGTTTCCCATGATCGGCACAGCTCGGCTAATGTCGTCAGGCTGTGCCGACAAGGCCCCTGAACGCAGTATATGTGGCACCGGGGACTGCATTTCCGTTCAGCACTTCCGAGTAGGATGAGCGGTCGTCCAAACATGCTAATTTTTTGGGACGGCGGACTTACATGTAGTATGAAGAACGTCATAGAGCCCGAATTATGGATTTTTCCTCCGTTGAATCGCGATCCCACCGGAAGTAATCTTTCGATCACAATTGGTGAACTCAATACAACTTCTTGAGTTCTCAACCGAATATGAACTTGAAACTGCACAGTACATCGTCTTCGACGTCTCATTCAAGCTATCTGTTCAGAATGTTCAAAAACGCGCGGAATGATGTGACCACAACCACTGATCAGTGCGCGACGCGACACGCTCTAATTGATGTTTTTCTACGCGTGTTTTTGAACATTCTGAACGGATAGCTTGAATGAGGCGTCGAATGCGATGTACTGTGCAGTTTCAAGTCCATATTTGGTTGAGAATTCAAGAAGTTGTGCTGAGCTCAACAATTTTGATCGAAAGATTACTTCCGGTGGGATTGCGATTCAACGGAGGAAAAATCTATAATTCGGGCTCTATGACGTTCTTCATACTACATGTAAGTCCGCCGTCCCAAAAAATTAGCATGTTTGGACGACCGCTCATCCTACTCGGAAGTGCTGAACGGAAATGCAGTCCCCAGTGCCACATAAGGAATGAAAATATATTTTGGCAATTCTTTTTCTATCACTAATTGCGGACGGATTATGCCGAATTAATGGTATAGGTTTCAAGGTGCCCCGATTGACCTAGTTTTTAAATATGTTGTATATCTGAAGCTATATGAAGGCCGCCATTGGACAAAAATATTTTGTTTTGGTTTTGGTCAGATTTCATAGGCAATCATAGCCATTCATTGCCGTTCATTGACATTCATAAACATACACGGACAGTCATTATGACCTTCATAGACATTCACAAACTTTCATAAGGTTTCATGGTGAAATGTTAATCATGACAGCTCATAATGAATTTGCTGATTTCTCGCTTGGTTGCGGTGCCGAGCGTTATACACGTTCGATATAAATCTTGTGTGCATGCCATATTCGGCAGGACACCGGCAATGGGCGCGGCTACACTTTCTAGTTGTACTGGGTGTTTGTTGACCCGAATTTACATAATGACCTTGCTAGTAAGTTTAGTTAGATTTTCATTGGTGGGGTAAACTGGTAAATCCCTGTGCCTGTGGAAATGTGGTATAGCGGCAAAGTTCAAACTCGGTCATCATTGTCAAAAAGACTGATATACAGGAGCTCTTGGCCTGTAAATAATCTGTGGAAAACGACTGAAAATCGGGTGAGGGATGTAGAAATACCCCTCCGAGAAACTTATCCTTCTAAGAGCACCAGAAAAACAGCCGTTGCTCCTGCCGAGACCATGCCGTCGGTGCCGAGAGAACGGCAAAAGGAGATCAAATTATGGTAGCTCCGAGAGGACGACAGCCGTCTATGATCGTTTATGATTGCTATGGTTTTCTGTGACTGTCTAGGATTCACGATGATCTGTCATGAACTGCTATGGCCATCAAGGATTCCACCAAAAACAAATTCAAACCCGATTTTTGTCCAAAACCGGCCACCAAAGTACTAGTCAACTGTAATGATGATAGATATGGGTGCACCCAAATTCCCATGGAGAGCTCTACTTATTCCGTATAATTTACAAAGTCTTATCTTATCGCACCGCCACCCACGTGATCTGCACCGCCACTCCCTCGTGATGCATTCTCTAGAGAGGTCATATGCATTCCAGTAAAAAAATACCTGTAACCATCGGGGCCTTGGTATACCAATTATATTGATGCTAGCGACAATCTCAGAGGAAAACGATGAGAAATGAGGTCGAGGACACGCAATTCCGTCGTTTCCCCCGCAATAAGTGGGATAAATGACGATAAGCACTTATTTCTGATCAATTTACCGTAAATTGACCTCGATTTACAGGTCCCGTGACCACTGACGCGTGCGTAAAAAGTGGCTAAAAAGTCCCATTTCTGCGTGTTTCTGCAGGTTTCTGGCCTCATGCCCAGCGCCGAAGCTGCTTCTTTCTGCAACAAGGTTGTTTCTCCCACTGCACATGTGGATATTTTTTTGGTTTCTCTCATTTGCCTCCCCTCGATGAGATTTGTGGCTCAAAATGGATTGGGATGAGTGCGCGCCCGGTCAAAACTAAGCACAGAAACTAAGCACAGAAACTAAGCACAGATAAAAGTAGTATTAATAATAGATCTGATCCAATGCTGGGAAGATCTTGTTATCTTTTGGGTTTACAGATTTACAATATTTCTCTCATTTGCCTCCCCTCGATGAGATGAGTGCGCGCCTGGTCAAAACTAAGCACAGAAACTAAGCACAGATAAAAGCAGTATTAATAATAGATCTGATCCAATGCTTTGGGAAGATTTTGTTATCTTTTGGATTTACAGATTTACAATATATTTGTAATCAACACAGATAAACACACGTAGGGGGCATAGACTCTAGGGCATTGTGGACTGCATATTGTGCCAGATGCGCCGGTGCGAAAGATTCAGATCCTCTACACAGAGGTAACATGACTGTACTTCTCGTTTGGCCAGAGCCGCTATTCTTAGCTACACAGATGCAATTCAATGCACGCAATCAAGTGCTCTGGTCCACAGGAATTGTAGATAATGTATGAGGATCATGACTCTTGGGAGAGGCCGGTTGGTAATACTACACTCGGGCCGCGCTACCCCCGAACCCCGGAGCCGGCGCAAAACGGATTCTGCAGGACTTGTCTTTTGATACCGATACCCGCCCAATTGGGAGAGGTGGCGCCGCACCTTGACCCGAGGCCCATCATTGCCGCAGGATTTGAATTTTGGGGTTGCGGAGTAGGAGGGCACCGGCAGCTGGGCTGCTGAGGTCCGTGTACGGCATTCTCATTTTTGTGACCACGAGACAATTTGTAAACCGGGCTCGGGGCGTTGCAAGGGACTACATCTCGGCGTTTTCCGCATGCCGGTGCATCAAAGTTCGGTATCTTCTTTCTCGACCTCTGGCGCCGTGTACTGGGGGTAAAGTTACTCATTTTGAACAAGGATCAGCGTTGAAGGCCTGCAGAGGGAGCGGCGTGGCAGCTCGTACCAGGGCAGGTATAATATGACTGTTTTGAGTAGCATGCCTGCGCACGGATATTTGGGTCTGGAGGTTCCGAAAAGCGATCGAGGTTGAAAGCACGTTAGGAATACGAGGAACTCGTTTAAAATAGAAGAACATACTTGTGCAAAGGAGGTTGGTAATGAGCGCGGTGCTAAAGAAGCTGGTAATCCACGGAACCAGGGTTTCAACAAAGACTCCGCCATGCCACTGAGGAGAAGAGCATGAGTGCCGCCGTAGCCAGATACTTGAACCAGGTTAGTAATAGTACGTCAAGGTGTCGCGCTGTTGCGAAATCATACCAGCGGTCGCAATCCACGATAGAACGGGAAGAACGATGATGGACCATCGTCGGTTCCAGACGACGTCGCCCAGAAATCCTCTGAAAATTATGAAGTGCAAGCGATGTTCTATTTTCCCGGAACGGAGTGAAGTGGAAGTACTCTTATCAGGATTCATGCCATGGGATCCACGATTTCTCCACCAGACACTCAAACCTTGTTTCACGGTGAATTCCCTGCACTCCCACCTCAGTGCCCGGCCCACCGCTTCAAGCATCGGCTGATGGACAGCACAAAATGGGGGTTAATTGTGCTGGTGTTAGTATGACCGCAGTTTAGCCCATTCGATGACCATTGGTTGACTGCTATTCCAGTCATTTGGGTCAGCGGTTATTATACTTAGACATGTATGAGATCCGAGTACACAAAAACCAGCGTGATAGTCTGGACCCTCGGCCGAATAAGTCTCGCCAGGACAGTGAGATGAGTTCCAACCGTCAAGTCTACTCAAGATTTAGCGACTCGGAAGCCGCAATTCCGGCGGTGTTTTTGAACATGCACCTCCATCCATTGACCTCTCAGCAAATACTCGAGAGTGAAGTGGATATTCCATGAGACTTGCACCTCAAGTCCCGTCGATGCCGCGTCACTTGTACGACGAATTGCGTCTCAGTTCGTGTTACAGCCGTTGGCGGTACAACAGGCGCGTACGAAAATTTTACCATTTTGGGCTTTTTTTGATCGTTTTCCCTAGAGCACTCGTCCCGTTCCCAGTTCGTGTCCGTTTGCCCTGGAAGTTGGCTTATTCGAACGGTATTAAAAATGCGCAGACGATGAAATCAGGTTTTTGCTATCTTTTCTCATGATTTTTCAGTAGGACACCTGCTCTGCCCTCAATTCCCCCCTGTTTTACTTCCTCATGTGCTTGATCGGTTCGCGCCAAAAGTGCACAGCGGACTGCCGCCTCATATTCTCTATTTTGGCGGCGAATACACCAGCTGGACACAGAAACATCATCGCTTTTGATCAGTGGTCGGTAGAACGGCCGCTGCGGACTCAAATGTTGTTCAATCGTTATGTTCATAAGCTCGTTGTCTTCCCTTAAAAAATGCGCACGAGAAGACATCTTTGTATTCCTCAGCCTGTCCCCGCAGGGCATTCGTCATACGAGTCTTCTATTTTAACCATGCTTTTTTGCAAAACAGCATTGAGGACCCACAAACCGATATTTGTCTAGATGTCGCACTTGAGGCCGTTCGAATAGGTGCAATGTATACTTATATCGACCTGATACACCCTAGTGCATATTTACCATGTGTTTTCACCTGGAATGAGTGAAGAAAGAGAGATTTTATGAAATGTGTCATCAGTAATTCTGAGGACCCAGTTCGCTCCGGATTAAAAGCGCAGATCGAATGGGCATAATAACGAGGAAAATGATGCAGATTTGAGACCGCAGCGGCTGTTCTACTCACCGCCAATCAAAATTGATGACCTACCACCGATCTTGTGTGCCCAGATGCCCTATTCGGGGCCCGGACAAAGTTCTGAGGAGGCGGTTCGCTGCGCATTCTTGATGCCAACAGACTAAGCACACGGAGAAGTAAAACGGTCAGGAATTGAGCGCAGAGCAGGTGTCCTACTGAAAAATCGTCAGAAAAGATAGCAAAAACCTATTTCATCGCTCAGGCAGCGGTTTTCAATGCCAGATAAAAGATCTGAGGAGGCCATTGTCTGCACATTTTCAACGCCGTTCGAATATGCCAAACGCCAGAGAAAAAGGATGCGAACTGAGAGTGGAGGGAGTGCTCTAAAAAAACGATCAAAAAACGCCCTCAAGCTTCATGAAAGCCAGCTCCTCCGTCACAATCTCCCACTCGTTGGGTCGATCAGGTAAGGCTGTTCCGAGAGACTCCTGCATGTTATTCACTGCAAACAATTTTCGGTGTCTCGGCCAATCACAAAGCCACGTGATGGGTTACTATGTTCGGAGAGGCTGTGTTCAATCATTGGTCCAAATACAGTAATAATGTACGTCTCTCTACATGTTTGTCTTCCGTAAACTCGCTGTTCAGACTGTGGACCGCGCGAGTATAATATACCCCCCTCTAACTTTTGGAGGTGTATTTTCTGAACCAGAATCAACAACTGCGAGGCGATTGAAAAATTCTTGAATTGACACCCCCTCGCCGGACACTGAGCCGCTCCTCCATGGGGAGCGGCTGATTTGGCTAACACGCACACACTCTCTCAATTATTCGCAGCGGTGCTCGAGACGATTGGCCCTGCTGAACCCGGCCAAAATACATTATAAGTAATGCACCGGATGGTCGGTCCATTGTGGGGCACGGGGTTCAAAATGCCATTGTGAGGCACGGGGTTTAGAACAGGTCCCTAGTCCCTCCGAAGGACAGCCGAAATACATTTCTTGCCCTTGCTCGTGGGGCATTCAAATCCGAAATACAGGATGTCTATTCAAATCTTAAATCCGTCAAGTGCTCCCTTATCCCTGCTGAACCCGGCCGAAATACACTATAATGCACCGGATGATCGGTTCCATTGTGGGGCACGGAGTTAAAAACACCATTGTGAGGCAGGGGGTTCAGAATAGGTCCTTTGTTCCGTCGAGAATGCATTAATCGTGTTTAGAACTTGGTTTATATTAGTCTAATACTGCACGGTATGAATGTTAAACGGTGTCAGGACCAAGGCAAGTGCACACGGAATTGCACTCGTTGCGGCAAAAATAGATGTCCCAAGCCATTCGAGCTCATCTCTGGACCAAATCACCTCAAATAAAATTTTAATATTCACTTCTATGAATTTCATGAGGTTTTGGATGAGGCATCCGCTTAATATACGAGGTATATGTATTCATAATCTTAGCCAGCCCTAGTACCGCAAAGAGCTGTAAACTCTAACATGTCTCTCAACTCTCCAAGTCCATGGTAGTCATGCAATATTTGAAGACAGAGAAAGTTGCTTCATTTTTCATTTTGAATTGTCTCCAGGGCCCATTGTCAAACGCTGAATGCCGATCATGTTCGACTGACTGGGAGGGACCAACAACATCAGCTTATTAACTGCAGGAAAATGAAAGCTGTACGTCTCGAGCTTGCGGCTCCTTCCCGGAAAACATTGAGCTGAAAGGCTTTGGGAATAGCCAGCGTCTGCTAATGTCGAAGCTTGTTTGACGCTGTACACCACGTCATCCTCGGAGAATATCATAGGTCTGAATAATTTCCGGTGTAATGGGTGCTCCAAGAGGTCTGACGAAGACGCTGCCGTGATGAGGTGGGTCATAGCGGAATGGTATGAGTTGTCCCCGGAGTCATCGAGAATGTGCCGGGCTCCGTTTCCACAGCATGGGCGGGGCACCCAGTTCTTCCATCCTCCTTCTGTAAGCTTGCAGGTTCCGGTGGCAGGCATTGATGTTCGGCGGGGTCGAAAATTGCAAGTAAGAAACGCTGGCATCCCTTGTCATTACACAAAGCAAGTCATATTTCCTACCAACCTTCCGTTCATTGGCGTCCCATTCCTGGTGAACCTAGCTAACCACGACCAAGGTCTCGACGGTTCGGATCATTTTGTCTTTGTATGTCTTCGGCGTGTAAGGCAAGTCCGTATTGTACGACATGAGCGTCTGCGAGATGTAGTCGTCGAGCCCACACCGGATCGTATGCAGAGTGCGCTCGAGGTCTCGAAGAGGCAGTTGCCCAGTCCTGGGCCGTGGACCGAGCAGCATCTTCGCGCGCAGCGTACTCCTGCGATTCGGCAGCGCGAGTTGTGGTCGTGGCGTGTCGAGAGGCGTGGAAGAGGTGCAGGAGCAAGGTGCCGAGTAGGTAAGGTCAAGCGAGATGTTGGTGTTGACGCGTTCTCATCCGCAACGGAGGGGGAATTCGATGGGTGCCGAGGCTTGTAAAGACCTTGTTGTTGAACCCCTCCCTTGTGGAAGTATTTCCAGAAGCCTGAGGGCGGGGGCATCCTAGAAGCGCCAAAGACAGAAGTGAAAAAGGATGTTACGGCATTGTTTACGTGATGATTAAAGGCCTATAATTATAAAGGGTTGGCAGCTCGGCCGAAAATTTTAAAGACCTTTTTATAGGACTTTAATTTAAGATTAAAGGCCTTTGGCCTTTGGGCTGCATTAGCTGGAAAGTCCTACATGGAGCTAGTCCATTATCTTGCCGCATGGAACGCGAAAAAAATTGCTGAAGCTGGTGGAGAGGAAGGGTGGAACGCATTGTCGCCAGCAGAACAAGCCGAGCGGGATGGAAAGCTTATGAAAGAGATCGTGGCAGTCCTGGGAAAGGAAGCTTACGATGCGTTGTCGCCCGAGGAGCGCCGCCGGCTTGATCTCTTCATTTGAAGTGGCTGTTGCATGCATAAAGACCTCAACAGTTTCAAAGGGGGCAATGCAGAGATGATGCTTGAGTAGAAAAAGCTTGGTCAGGATGGGCCGGTGCTTCTGTGCAATAAACAGAACGCGTCGATACTTCGCCACTACTTGGATCATTCCTTTCCCAAGGACGCGGTGCTCACGGAGGAGCAGTACCAGGCCTTTGAGGCGTCGACTCGTGGCGGCGTCAAAGCATGTTCCCTTGCCGGCGCAATTTTTAATAACAAAGATGACAAAAAACGTCAAGCTGACCGTCACGTCGACTTCATGACACGACAGCTCGGTAAACATCATCCAAGGTTCCCTGACACATCCAACACACGCTTTGGCAGCCACGGTGATGCCTCCGCGGAACTAATCACATATCTCTCTCTGTACGCGGAGATGATGGATGTCATTGAATGGTCAAAACACAATCCCTCACTCACCAATATCGAAAAAAATTTGGGCAATGCTCTCGCCGATCCCTGCACCCTCACGGAATTCGTCGCGACCACATTCAATCAATTCTCGACGATCCTGACCTTATCTTTGGGGCCGAAGTTTCATTTGTGACGGCAACTCTTGACGGCAAACCATGGGCCGACTTGAAGACAATGGAGGCAGTATTTGAGTTGATTTCAACCCTTCCCTTCGTGAAGGAAATTACCCTCGCATTTTTTCGAGGGGCATTGGTTACATGGATCCGCTTTTCTCGCTCCCAGCGGCTTAATCGATTTGTTAACGGCAACCGAACGACAAGCAGCCTGGATGTCCCCGACAAATGATGCCAATGACTTCCGCATCCAAACAGCACGTATGAACAAGGAGAAAGCCCTCGCAAAAATTAAGCACGATGCAGAAGTCCTTGAAGCGCACCTCAAGCGACCCTTGGTATCTCTTCATGACATGGAGACACTGACCGTTCCCAAGATTGTCGACCAACTCAATGCATACCGGGCCCGAGGAGTTCCGAATATCGCGAAGATCAGTCATTATCGGCTGAAAGCTGACAAATTGGCAGCTCTGAAGGACGCCTTTCAATGGTACAGCAAAAAATGGAGACCCAAACTCATTGCCTGAGGCACCTGTATTTGTCGCGCAAATTGTCGAGGACTGGGGGGCGGAGGAGAACGCGGAGATGGAAGATTAACCTGTAATAAAAATAAATTTAGTTAACTAATGTATACATGGATGATATATAGAGATATTAGAAGTGTTCTGGCTCTTATTTAGCTTGAAAACACGCCACGGGCAGTCCAGGGTGCGTTGGAGAAGAGAGCGGCGCGATTTGATGTGGCTGTGCTACTTGCCATCAGCCCATCTGATCTCCATCGCTGCCCACTCCCACTCACACGTGCAATACACGTGTGCCAACTCTTGCCGAATACCACCATGGACGCAACTGCTGGCACAAGTCAGCCGTATTCTCCCTATTCTATCCAACTGCCACTGCCCCCCAGGGCTTCTGCTGGCAGCTGTTGTTTCTTCCAGACCATGACTATATCCTTGACATGTCGGAAACACCGTTCGTCCCTGTCAGCACAATAAAACAGGCCTCTGGCTTTCAAACAATCGATCGCCTTTGTTTCGAGCTCCGCGAGGACTATATCCACATCTTTAAAAATACTAATGGCAAATTTGCCTGGGAGCTAGTGCACTCACTGCCGGATGGGAAGATGATTGGGGGCCAAAACCTCTCGAACCCTTCGCGTACAGCCTTATTACAAAGTGAGCCCTGTTTTGTCTCGAAATGAAGGCCGTTTGACAGACCGTTTCCAGTACCGAGTACCATTTGGTTGGACCGCGCGGCATATGACACATATCGTGACATGTGTTTGCGGGCTGCTGTGAAAAACAACCCATTCCGCACCTGGGACGAGGTCGAAAACTTCCAGGCCTGGTCCCGAGGCTGGTGCTTCTTACGCCTCGTTTCTCAGGATCCGCAGAAGGCCTCGAAGATCATGGTTTCATCCAGCAGAACCATGTCCTGGAGTAGCATCTTCACCCTGGCTGCGGGGAAGGGAAACGATGACCTCCGCTTTGATTAGCTTCTCCGGGTCACTTAGACAACGGCTAGCCAGGGCAATTGCGAGACGATTGTAGGTCCGCGACGCTCAGCTCGACGGAGCTTTTCTAACTAGGTAGCATGACCTCGAAGCCAGTTTGCTAGGTCCGCCAGGGCTAGCTATTCCTCTGGCTACTACGAGTCATGGTTCTGTCACCTGTACTAATAAGATATTGCAAGTCAAACTCTGCTGCAACCATAAACAAACATCCACTCACACGGCACAGCCAATCGGCGAACTTTGACATGGATATAATATCCTACCTTGAATGCTATGAGGCATGGCCAGAGATGCGAGCGTGACAAGGTCCTTGGCTAGTTCTGGCTAGATGGCTAGCGTGGCCTCGCCATTTGGCGCCGACTACTTCCTGGCTATACGGCTCGCCACGAGGCCCTGCTACCTGGCGCCTGAACGCAGTGCATCTGCATTATTGAAAAGTAAGAGCCATTCCGCGTGTTGGGCAACCATCCGGTGCAACGCATCTTGAGTTGTACTCCCCACCCGCTCGGCGGCTGCAATATTTTGGAAACCGAGATGGATGGGCGAATACCTGCGGGAATTAAATCCGAGCAGGGACCGGGGGATATTTGTCATCTTCGCGAATCGGAAGGGGCTTTTTCGGATCCTCGATAAGCGACCGGTCTGTATGAGGTTCAATGGCGCAAACTGTCATGCGTCAGGGAAAGGCCACGCCCTACACGTCTGTTCCCTCTGCGGTGGCTCTTACCACGGCGCAGTTAATTGCAATGAGGGCCAGGGGATTTAACACTTTGGTTTCTTGCCCGTGACTGCCTAGTTGAGGTCACAGCCACTGCATTCAGCGGCCCCCTATGATTGAATCCCGCCGAGGCGCTTAGACGGGCAGTTGTGTCTAGCTGACTAGACGCGCTGTTTCTAGGTGGCTAGGCAGCTGTAGACACCAGCTCAGCCACCTCTCGACTGGCCCTCGACACCGGCACATAGACCCGTCTCAGACGGTCTCAGCGGCAGACGTCGGGTCTAGGCGGCCTCGATCAAACAGGTCTAGACAAATAGGCGCACATAGACGTCATCTCGGCGAATCTAGACCCGTCTCAGATGATCTACAATTTCCACGATCTAGGGGGGGGCTGAATGCAGTGGCTAGTGTTGTAATATTTAATTTAACGTCATCGGTATTTCCCATCGGAGCCGACCGGCATGTTCAACTCCGGCAATGCCCGAGTTCATTTCCGACTCTTTTACTCATCCTACGGCTCTTTCTTTTCCCATATACACCTTAGTAATACTTTCTACTACAGTATAAAAGCTCTCTGTGTTTTCCCTACCAATATAGAATTCACTTCTCTTCCCATTTGGCGGAACATTCACAATAGCTAACGACCCTATAAGAATTCAACAAAGATGTGGCGTGGGATAGACTATGTCGTGAAAAGTGAGGAGACGGAAGCATCAAATGGGTGTTGTATAAATTCCAAAAGATAACAAAACTCATCTGTGTTGAGGTTTGACCAGACACTGCAGGGGGGGGGGCGGTTATATTACAGACTTGTCGGATGGGCTTGCAAAACGGGCTTGCCCCGCATGTCGGAGTTTGAATTTGGCTGTACGGGCTTTGATGGCTTGGGCTTGCACGGGCTTGGGCTTGTCCTCACTTACACCAAGCATATACACTGTAAGTAATCCATTGGTTAAAATTATCTACAAACTGTTCACCTTCACCACATGCAGTCCACAGTACCCGTGTCTACGTATCAGTGAAGCGGCGCTGGTGCCCCCGACATGGGCCAATCTCATGGACGATAACTGACCGTTAGAGCGATCAAGATCAAAATCCGCTGTACTTCTGCTGCCTTGTTTACGGAAAACACGCCCAAAATCCTCCCAACGTCAATTCTGAAGGTACTTATGACACGTTGCACTGATTTACAGCTGCCACGGCATTCCACCACCATGATATTAATTCTGCGCCATTGCTGCGTCAATCTGAGCTGATACCACTGAATCGCCTTCAAGTCTTTCCCATAATTTCGATGTTTTTGGGGCCAGAAACATAGCAGTCACCTAGTATGTATCCTCAAATCTCACACTCCGAAAAATCCTCATGTTTCAACTCAAGCAGCAATTTTGTTGAGTTCACACTCGTTGATAATCACGTCTCATAAAATCCTCTCATCTACAAAAACCCGTGGGCGCCCCGCGAGCTGTACATTCGAATCTGCATATGAAATCCCTAGATAAATGTAATCCTTACGATATCTCTAAATTCCAAAACTGTGAAATGTACGCAATGGAGCCAGAAGGATTGTAACTAAATTCTCTGTACTTCTGGCTCTGTGGCATGAGTCCTCAGGTATACATGTTATCCATTTCAAATCCTAGGTCACTAGAACCTGTTCTGTGCATGCTGGATGGCATTCGGTGCGCAAACAACCAAAAAACACAGATTACTCAATACATAATATTTTTGAGAATTCTTTTCTGTCACTAATTGCGCATGAATTAGCCCGACAGATCTACCTAACTTTCATCCAAATCAGTGAAGAACTGGTTGAGCTATGGACAATTCTGTGAAAACATTCCAAAACAAGAATTTTTCGACCACGCCTTCGGTTCCGACATTAGCTGTAATACAGAAGTTGAACCATGAAACCCGGCCTTCAATGTTAGAGTGTCATGGTCATGTCAGTGTGGGCGGATATTATCAAGAATCAAAGGAGGAGGAAAGCCTGGACATGGAAATGATATTCCGCTCAATTCAAGGCAAAAGGGACTGAATTGAAAAATGGTCAACCCAATACCTCATGAAATCGGCAGCGATGATGCACACCAACACGGTGGTGGCGAGCTCTGCGAACTCAGTGGTTGGGATGGTGTATCCATCCAGATAGGCAGCGTTGCGGCCGTTGATAGACGCTATGAAAAGAATCTCTCGATTCCTTAGGATACGCGTCCCTCACCGCGGCGGCGCAAGGTTGACCCGCTGGAGCACGGAGTGGCCAGCACCGCCCCCTCCAGCACGGTAGCGCGCACGTACGAAGGCCTCACTCGCCTAGTCTCTCAGAGACAGATGCTACAACCGGAAGCTCGTACCTACTGTATGTGCTCAGTCAGACTGACTGAATATATACACTCAACCTGATTGAATTTTGGCAGAAATCACCATCAGGCTGAGTGGGTCGTACACTCAGCTTGACTGAGTCCATACAGTCAAGTTGATTGACTTGGTTCAGTCAGCTTGATTGTCAATTCACTCCGGTTGATTGCTTCGAATAAATGTATTACTGGTGCATAAATACAGGCCTCTGGTACCAATCTACACTACCCAGTGAGTATTCCCCATTCCCAGCACATATTCAAGATCTATTCAAAGACATGAGAAAAATGAGCAAGAAGTCCAAAGCTCACCACAAGAGTAAGTTGAGAACGACATCAGGTGCGTAAAGTCCTTGAGTAAACGGCGCGCGGTACAGGAATGAATGCACCAATTTGACTTGAGGAGACCCCTCAATATCGCGTACGCAGTCACGTTGAGCTGCTAGAATTGCAAGTTAACCAGGGCAGAAAAATCGGGAGCAGCCGAACTCGCCATTTGCCGCATATTAACGTGATACCGGTCTGCTCAGGAACGTTCACTGCGACCATCTGCATGCGCGACATTAACAAGGACAACGAAAGGTGATCGGAAGGGAAAATGCCGAAAAAGAACCCTAAAATTAGCCTTGTCGAAGGAAAGCAAAGGACTAGTCTCCCGCAGCCAGACTCTACAAATTTTATGATAGTCGATAAAACTTTATATAGAGTCTGATTTATTGGCATAGCCGAAGCCGCAAGTCGGATTTCCGTGACCGCCGCGTGACTACACGTGAGATTCCCACGCTCCCAATCGGGACAGACCACTCATTCTCAGTATTTCATGGTAATGCGAAGATAAAAGAGCATTGATATGAATATAAAACCATTCCATTGACGTCTGGATAGTTGGTACAGGTTAAAACAATGGATATTTATCTTGGAATGCGATATATTATGGTTTGGAGCATAAAATGCACATTGTGCCTTCGAAACTGCTCAAATAAATTTGTGCCGCATGATTTGAAGTTTTCAGTACCTAAGGAATTGATCTTGGTTGTAAATTAGGTCGAAGGGTCAATGTGTGGGCAAGAACTGGACCAGCATCCCGATTGGGAGCGTGGGAATATCACGTGTAGTCACGCGGTGGTCACGGAAATCCGACTTGCGGCTTCGGCTATGCCAATAGATTCAGACTAGCAAAGGACGGGATCCCCGGTGTTTCGGCATCTGAGCTGGTACGGCTACAAAAACTGTGTCAAAAGATTGCTGTTTCCGCAATGTCGGCGTACATACTGAACGGAGAAGAGGATAAGTCCGGTTGGGAAGGATTGTAGAGAACGAATGAATTCAAGAGCGAGCTGCCGCTAATAGAAGTAGTCTTGTATCAATGCTCATGCCTGAAATTGAAAGAGACTTTTAGAAGACGAACCTCGGTGAATGGGGTGGAGATGAGATTTGCGCAGTCCGACTCTAACCTCGCCAAGAAGGACATAGAAAGATATGAGAGGTGAGAAAAGGTCCGCGTTCCCGAAAATCAGACGACCTCATTTCCTCGGGCGAATTATGCAATCGGGGTAGAGATTTGCTAGGATTTTTTAAATTAAGGGGGCAGAGAAGAATAGAGTATAGAGCCTCGCACCAAAAAAACATGCCAGTAAAAGACACCCTGATAGAGAGAAACCGCGAGATTGTTATACGAGGCTGCAGAGAATTATCCACACAGGTGGGATCGGCAGCGAGCTGTACCTAACGCGCGCTGGGAATCTGCATGCGCGAGGTAAGAAAAGGATACCGAAAAGTCGAAAAATGCCACAGAAGAAGAACACAAAGTTCGACCCGTTTGAAGAAAGCGAGCGACCAGAACCCCTGCCGGGGAACCTGAATTAGGAATAGGCAGACGGTTAAAAAAAGAAAGACATACATTATAAAATTGAAGCCGTATAGAAATCGAATGCAGAAATAGATAACTGTAATTAGTACGTCGTGTAAAAGGTTGCCGAGGGGATTAAAAAAGGAACGGAGGCCAATTAGAAGCAATCCGCCAAAACAGCTCATCAGCGACCAAATCAGTAGGATTGCCCGTGCCCGTGCTGGAGTTCCATCTAGAGAAGAAATTGACCAGAATATTGTGAGCTGCTATCCTGGGTTTATGCAGAGAATACGTGGATCGGGTGGACACGCAGATTTCTTGTTCTTGGGCCTGGGACGCAAGTTGTTCATAATCAGAGCCAGCCTCTGAAGAAGGGTTCAACAAGTCGCCATATGAATCATACTCATCCTGGCTGGTCATGGTTATGGACAGAGTACAATGTATTTTGCCTCATTGCGCGCGCGAGGCAGTGCATCACTGATTCAGCCAAATACCAACATACATCATGTAAACACCAACATACAAACATGGGTGCAAGTGACAGTGATCGCGCTTCACATTTATTATGACGGCCCTGGTGCTTTTGAAAAGGAGCTGAGGGCTCTCCATGTCAATGCAAACAAATGCACGTGAACCTCGGCACAATGAGCCGAGATTTCGCAACAAAACAGTATTTTGACCACTGTGCAATTATTTCAAGCTGGATTTTGATGGGGTCTTGCTGCAAAAATTGGGTTCAAACTGTCGCTTCAGATTTATTTTGATGGCCCTGGTGCTTTTGAAAAAGAGCTGAGGGCTCTCCATGTCAATCCAAACAAATGCATGTGAACCTCAGCACAATGAGCCAAGATTTCACAACAAAACAGTATTTTGACCACTCCGCTGTTCTCAAGATATTGTGCCGTTGTCAAATCCAAATGTCCCAACCTTTCAACTATTTCAATGTCTCTCCCATCCATGTCCCCGCTTTCTTCGTGGCCGGAGACCGGGGGTGTGTTGCAATATAAAGCGGGAGGGATCATCCAGAATTCATTTGTTGAGCACAGGATTGCTTACGATGGCCGCTGCTCCCGGTAGCAGCTATACGAAAACTCTCGGCGGACCCCAAACTATCTCCACTCTAATCTCCGTATCAAGTTCTGCCGAGGGTACACGTAATTACTGTACTGTAACACCCAGAGCCTCGGACTCAGCTCATCTAACATCGATCGCTTTTAGCCTCGGTATCCACAATATCTGTTTTTTCTCAAGGCCCCACATCTGTGAAGACCACAAGTGAAAGTTCACCAACTCTGCGATCCTCTCCTTCCAAATCCAGAATCCAACGGTCTAGTTCAGCATCAAGTCCTGAATCAAAGACTTCAACATATTCTTCCACGGAGGCCAGCCAGACCCCATGGCCCGGGTACACCTATACAACCCCCAACCGGGATACCAGAAGCCGGGAAGAACCGACTGCAAATATGTTGTTCACCTTAACCAATAAGTACAGACCTTTAATTATGGCCCAGGTTTGAGGAACTCTCCACCATTAATTTCTCCAATTTCCGGCAGCGAATCATCAGGAGTCGCATCTTCGTCTGGATATTCCACCATAAATTCTGAGACAAAAGTCCCAAATCCATTGGTAACAGTTTCCAAAACTCAAACCCTACCAATGATCAAATCCGAACTTGCAAAACAAACCATGTCCGAGCCCGGCATGTCTTCTGCCTTCAGTGGATTATCGGGTGGGCCTCCATCAGGCGCCAACTCGGCCACACTTTCAGTCCCCGCAAAATTGCGATCCTCGGGGGCGTCGAGTCCCTCAGGCACAACCTTGGCCACAGTTTCTGTCCCTTCAAACACACAATTCTTATGGCCGTCGAAACGGTATGGATTCCAATGTCTAGTTCAAGAAAGAACATAAGGTAGACGCCAGTCACTCCCCACGAGCGGTCACGTGGATATGTCACGTCACGCGTAACGCGGCAAAAATCGTCGAGGCGCAGAAACCACATTTTTTTCCTCGTGTTCTCACCCGGTTTGAGATCATAAAAAAATACTATAAATTTACTGCTTCTTCTTGAAGTATTTATCAAACAATTTCATAATGTTCTTCGGCAATGCATCAGTAAAACTGCAATTTCGTCTTTGACATCTTACATCTTTCGAAGGCATCTTTGAAGGTCTTTGTCTTTTGAATTAAGTCTCGGGTCTTTGGCTGATCGTCTCTGGACATCTTTGATCTTTCGTGAATAGTCTTGGATCTTGGCCAAGCCTACCCGCAAAAGTGCAGTCTCTTGGAGAAATCATGAAGTCTTGAGTGTAAGGGGAAGTCTTGGGCCAATACGGGTGTCTCCCTACTGTCTTCTAGACATTACTCAGAAGTTTATTCAGTCATTTACATCTCTCAACACGAATAGAATGAAAATTTATGGATTTCCGTATTGGGATGAAAGCGTTCAATTGTATTCAATGCCAGTGGTCAATAAATTGAAACGAGAGCGATAATAAAAGCGGTATATTAAAAGAATATATAACGGGAGTACATCAGAATGCTATCTCGTGCGAATGGTGGTCTGCATATTTATTAACGTAGAAAGCAGCAAAAAGGTCAAGAGAGCGGGTATGTTTAAAATGACGAGGAACAGGATCGTCGCCATGTACGGGAAGTAGGTGCGCAGCACGTAGAATGGTGTCCAAATGAATGATAGACATCTCTCGCTCACCATTCACATCCAGATCAGGCTCCACCATCCACATTCCGACGTCGGGACAAGGCTCATCACCGATGGCCGAAAACCAAGTAACAGGGCGCAAGGGTATGTGATACCAGAGGCCGTGAAGGACATGAAAGCCATGACCCGAGCAGCGTACAACCCTCGAAATCCGGGCTGGGCCGGGTCATGCTCAACAAAATACAATCTCGTCGGGCAGCACCGCCTCTCCAGGAGCGAACGGCCCGAATCCGCTCGCGGTACATGCCGCCAATGCCAGACTGGTCACTGGGCGCGTAGAAGGTAGCGACCGCCGAAGGGAAGACCTTGATCTTCTTTGGGCACGATGGGCAGTCGCCGATGGGAATATTTTCGGTAGGGATATCGCAGTCGGGGTGTTCTTGAGAGTAAAGGAAGCGCCGGATCATATTGGGAAGGGTGGGGACATCGAGCAGTGCAGCCAGATCAGCAGGACGACGAGGGTATCCTCGAACTAAAAGCTGGCCGTCAGTGACAGAGTTAACACATCAGCACAAAGACTCACTTGGCAATTGCGCCAGTATCACCTCCCAATAATATTCCGACTGTCGGTCGCACCCCCGTCGTCATCCGCGTCATTGGGTACATCATCGTGAGGCGGCGCAGGTACAGGAACAGGACGAGGAACGCGCCCAGCGCTTCCAGGCACCATTCGCGGTCCACAAAGTCCACCCGACTTGCCGCGAGCTTGTCGAGGCGCTGATTAATGGTCAGCATCTGGCCGAGCGCTTGGTACCTGCTCGAACGGCGCCAAGGCTCCTTGACGGCTTTGATGTGTTTTGACTCCGTAATAGACGAGCATAGTCCGTTGGGGGCACCAAACTCTTGAGTAAGATAACGGTAGTGGACAAGCGAGTGTTGGCGAGGGAGGGAGAAGCCGCTCGGGCAAACACCCTCTTGCTCGAAGATCGTCCTCTCGTGGTGGTAACGTGCAAGAGCCGCATCAACCTCGGCAAGACTTGCTTCGTCGAGGACGTTGCGGCGAACAAGGTAACAGAACTCGAGAAATGCGCTAAAAGCGCGGAGCATCTGAGCAGGGACATAGCCCTCGATCGCAGGAAGATAGACCTTTACAAACATTGTGAATGCGAGAAGCAGACGAGATAAGCAGATCCTTACCTTCATCAGCGCCTTCGAATCATCACCAGTCCACTGTTTGAAGCCCCGTCCTTGAGGGAAGCGACGAAGGCCAGCAAACGGAGGCACTGCGGCTATTCTACGAAGAGTTAGTAGCGGTTTGTTTTGCGAACTTGTTACACTTACCGGCGGTCGATGTCAGCCATAATGCGGGCAGCACCCGCTTTCCCGTGAGTAATCTCTAGATATTCGCCCACCCAGGTTACAAGATGATCTTTAAATGTCCCCTTTATTACTTGATGTAGGAGATCCGGTGACAAAAGCTCATGAATGTTGGCGCGGGGGAAACCGTAAGTGAACGGCTAACAAATATTAATACCGCAGCGCACAAAAAAAAAAAAAGAAAGAAAACTCACAATCACGTCCGGAATGATGCCGTAGTCGTCCCACAATGTTTTGTGGTCAAGCGCGTCGAATAATGCATCAGTGAGAGCATGAGAGCGCCTGCCTCCCTCGCCGTCTAGATTTTTATTGGAGGCGTCGCACCTAAATAGGATCAGAAATGGTGTCGTATCCGAAGCCAGAAAAACTCGCCTCGCACACCACCCCTGGACAATGCATGCCAACAAGACTTGCTCCGGGTAGTCTGCAATGTAGGGCCCGAGACCATAAATTGCTCGTCGGTAGTGACCATCCGCGAACTTCACAACCTCAGGCGTGGTCATGCCATCGCGCAAGGGCTTCAGGATTTCACGCAACGATCCGTGGAATAAATTCCGCCGGAACGTGCGGAATTCGGCGGAGTCTTGATGCTCGCGATCCGCTACAAGTCAAGTTAGTGTAAACGACAAAGCTGACTAGGTAGACGAACTCTTGGGAATAGCCAGAAAGCCAATGAGGGTCACGGCATTTCGGTGCGCCCGGCGGACATTATTGTGGACAAGCCCGTTTGACATATAGAGCGGGTAGTACTCATTTTGACCAGTAGCGACAGAGACGGTCGTCTTATCACTACCCAGGATGACGGGAACAAAGGTCGCGCCATGGGTAGCGGGATCGCGGACGATGATGTCCTGCATGTGCTGAGTATAATGCAAAGACACCGAAATTGAGATGTACCGCTTGCCGCCATGCCCAGTTCCCGGACATGAAGTCCATATACTCGCGCGAATTTCCCTTGCCGAAAACCTGTTTGGGCGCAAAGTCCATCTCAAACTTGAAGTCGGGATTGGCGATCTGAAGTTGCAGGACCTTCCGCGGATCGCGGAAGTAAACCGTGAATTCCTCGTTCTTCCACGGAGCCTCCTCACCAGGAGTACGTGCGCCGCTCCATGAGACATTGAAGGACTCCCACGGAACGTTGCCAATCTCCGTGGCATCGATGGTATCGTACAAGTCACGATGATTCGCAAACGGGGGGTCATCGGCGCCGGGACGGGAGCCCCAATTCTGCAAGAGCTCATCGATGTGGCCCGCTGACATTTGGGCCCGCCGATAGAGAAGATCCGCGAGATCGAAATCAGCAGCATTGGCGTAGGGTGTGAAGTCATCTGGAGGGCCGTGGTCTGGTGGAGGTGGCGGCGCGCCAGGAGGTAGAAATTTGCCATTCTTATCGCAAGGCTTCCCTACAAAATATATCAGTCGTTGTCAAAATACGTATGTGAAGTTTGTTACCGTTCAGGACGGGGTGGTACCGAGTGGCGCGCGGAAGTGGTTGGGGCGACGGTTCACGGGACGCTGCAGCCGGCTCGGCGTCACCGCCGCCCTGATAGTTGGGGGATGAGCTGCGACTACTTGCACTCGAGCTCGAGCTCGAGTTTGAAATCAGTGCGGGTGCCTGCGACCGTTGGTGGAAAGGCCTGTGCCAGGTGCGCACGTGTTGTGTGAGCCCTGAGTTGTTCGCAAAACGGCGAGGGCAGCCTGCAAAAGTGCAGGGAATTTCTTTGAGCTTGAAAGTACGTTTCGGGGGCATGAATAGTGCTGAGGCAGAGGGTCGTTTGGTGGACTTAGAGGATTTCAGGAGGGTTTCAGGCACCGGAAAAACGGCGCCCGGTTGCAATGGAATTATAATTTCAAAGATGGTCGTGCAGACGAATGATGAATCATTGGGGCCGCACCTCGCGCCAACATTGCGCTGAGTCACAAGGTCGTCAACCAACCTTCCCTTCCTCCTCCTCCCATGGCGCCCAAGTCCAAGGACCTTCCCCCTGCTAGCAGACCCGCGACTCGTGCCAAAAACAAAGACGTGCATCCAGCTTTTGACACCGGACACCGCAAGCCATGGGGAACCCGGCGTACCTCCACCCAGATCGCTGAGGCTCAGGAGAAAGAAGATTCAGCTAAGCGCCAGGCCGTTGCGGAGCAGAAAAAGCTAACAGACAAAGTCGCAGAAATTGAGGACCGCCAGCGGGAAGAAGACTTACGATATGCCTCTCAGGCAAATCACCCCGTTGATGCTGTTGTCCTCAATGCTGTCGACGAGATGGGACAAGAGCAGGAAGAGCAACAACAAGACGAAGACGACGAAGGGGACTCAGGTCTGCATTCACCGCTTTTGGGACCTGTCTAAAGATCTTTCCAGAGCGCGACCCCTCCTTCGGTGAGGAGGATGCTGATATGTATGCTGGCAGCGACAGTGACGACTCCGACGACGATGAAGAGTCTAATGCACCCCGTGGTCGCCCGAAGAAAACCAAGACCAGGCGCGATGACATCTCAGCACAACGCCGCACCATCGCTCAGTCGGGTACTCCCAAGATTACTAACTTGAAGCGCAAGGCATCACCGAAACAGAAGTAAGTTTGTTGTTAAGGTATACACCACTGATGACTTGCAACGACAGGGCCGGGAAGAAGACCAAGAACAGCAAGAAGAGCGGTCTCGCACCGGTGCCACGGCGCGGGACATCGTCAGCATCGGGAAGATCCAGTCGCATGGCTGTTGATACCGAGGATGACAATGATAGCATGGTGAGGCCTGGCGGCCCCGCGCTGGACGACGACCCCCACGAATACGTTGAGGTGGGCAAGAAGAAGAAGAAACACGGCAAGCCGGCCCAGGTACGATGCCGGAATAGCTTTACCTAATCTGATCGTGTCTCTTGCAGTCCGACTACATTGCGATTTCAAGACCGCCCAAGGCCCGACTTTGAAGGACCTCCGCAACGGCGCCACCAAATGGACGTTAGACCACCTCCCTGAAGGCGCTAGGGCCAAGTTCCGGGAGCTGATAACGCCACTTGCCTATGTGCACATGGGCCAGCACCCCGATCCATGGGGTAATTTTACTGACGACGAAACTCAGTCGCTGATCGTTAAGGTCTTCCCGAACAGCGACTACAGTGTCGAGGACCTTTCGTGGCAGGGCTTGGTATGTTTTCTTTTCCCTACGGACCTCGCTCATCATGCCTGCAGATCCCGTACCGACTCTCGAATTGGCGGAACTCTATCGCTAGTCGGGCCATTGACGCTGCCCGACTGTTTATCGACTCCAGGATAGAAGAGCAGATCAAGCAAGAGGAGGAACAAGAGGCAAAGGACACCGAAAGCAGTGAGTTCCGTTGGTGTTCTTTAACGCGTATATTGAAGCCTGCTTAGTCGACGACCCAGACGCGGACCCAGCTTTTACCGCAGACGGCTCGTTCAACTTTAAGACCCCAGAGGGGATCGCAGCGTTCGTCAAATTTTTCACGACAGAGGTGAACCACACCTGCCCATTTCATTGGAAGAGATGGGGTGGGGGAGTTGAGAAGGAGGTACGTGTCAGTCGGCGTCTCAGCGTCTCGACTAATTCTTTCATAGGGCCTGTTTGAGAATGAGATCATTCTATACACCTTCGCCTACCACGTAATGACCATCGTCCACCTCCCGTCGGATATCTTTCCCGACTCCGATTATAAACACCCCATCGGCGCCTTGATTCTATGCATCCAAGCCGTGCGTTATCATGTTCACTAACATCGAAGATGTACTGATTCTCTCTAGGTCGACCGCGCTCTCCGGACCTGGTCGACAGGCGAGTATATCGCGCCGACCGGCAAATCATCCAGCAATTTCTCGAAGGATCACTATGCAGACACCACGAAGATGGTCAGCGGACAGTATAAGAAGCACAAGCGCAGCGGCAGGTTCGTCCCGACCATCGAAAACTTTGATGACTCGCAATGGCAATCCATCTTCAACATCACGGAGAAATTTGTGGACCGGACGCAAAAGCCCAGCCGCAGTCGCAGTTCGTCCATGGATGTAGACCGGCTCGTGATTGAGTCGGATGAGGAGGAGAATTTCGTCCTCACGGCCGATGTTTAAGTTCGCGGTGCGTCATTTATTTCTTATGTTAATTGAATGCTAATAAATATACTGCGTCTCAGCCTATTCCACCTGTTGATACCTGAAGTTTCTGTGTTTATTTCGCATACGTACCGGATATTTCACGAGAATTCATTATTTATTTCGTCCCATGCATATCTTTGAGTGATCTTCCAGTAAGAGCTGCGAGTCTTTGAGGCAATCTTGACGAAAGATAGCTCAGTCTTCCCGAAGACGAACAACGTCTTTGAGCATCTTGCCCGAGACGAACGTCTTTCCTGAGAAAAGTGAATCTACTTTCAAAAGATGCCTCGTCTTGGCCCAAAATTCGTCTCACACGTCTCTCACGTCTTGGCCAAGACGCCAAAGATGCCAAAGACGAAATTGCAGTTTTACTGATGTGTTCGGTGACCACGGTATCTGCCCAAATTCAAGCCATTTAAGAAGCCCCTTCTCTGTTTCGAAGACTGGGATGTCGCCAAGATCCTCGGAAAGTTCTGATAGAATGGAGCTGCTGTCATCCGAGATAGCGTGAGTAGAGCTCCAGTCGCGTGTATCCTGGATATCTGAGGCTAAGGACATTGGGGATGGTGCCCTCGGGGACTTGGGAGGCGAGGAAGTGCGGTCATCATTGATCTTTTGTTTTTTCTGCAATATGAAAGTCAGAATTTATGTTTTTACTCATGGGTAGGATTGAAAAACCTGCGCGAACACGCCTAAGTTGGTGGCACATGCTTTCCGCTTCAATTTCGGCATTTTTTAGCACTTTCGACGCGTCGAGAGGGCGGGAAACGGCGGGATGAATGGTCACGTGTGATGATTACGTAACGGCAAAATCGAGGCGCGCTTTCTTCGAAGTTGCTCTCAGACGCGTCCAAAGCGATGCCTGCACCGAAAGAAAATAAGTTTTTTTTTCGACATATTCCTCCATCAAAAAAGATAAATTCCACAAAGTGAAACCAGGGAATGCAAGATAGGGACCAAAAGAACACATCGTAGGTCTTAAATAGTGGCTATTATGTTTTGTCGTGGAGGGGTATCTCTCTCAAATTTATGTCACAGAAGTCATGTGACCGCTCGTGGGGAGTGACTGGCGTCTACCTTAGCTACTTACAGAGCTTTCAATCTAGAACTTTAGACGCTGGTGCTATAATTGGTGCAACGCTGGGTGGAACGCTGCTGCTGTTTTTAGTGGTATTGATGGTCCTCTGGCTCCGACGCCGTCAGCAAAAGCGAGAAAAATTGGAGGACGCCGCCAACTTTGCCAATATTACCACTATCAACCCGTTCCTCAGCTGTCACCATGTTGTTGGAACTGAGTGGCCCCCACCATCGTATTCTACCATAAATTAAATGGTTCTTAGATAGTTACTGATGTCCTGAAACACCCGGACCCTCTTTTAGGAGCGGGAGGCCGTCAATGTGGATAATGGGCGAACAAAAATTTAGATGCATGAAGAATGAGCACACCGCGCATTTGTTTGCCCCTTGTTTACATTGACATGGAGAGCCTCAATACACCCGGTTTTCCGACCATAGTACTGGGTCGCCGGAAGGGGAAAGTTGCGAAAAAGAAATCGAATAAGGAAAGAATGCGGGAAGTTCAAAGAGCTTGAAGGGACTCAAGAAAACTTCATAAGGCTTCGAAATATAATGTTTTTTCACACAGTACAGTACTGTCTACCAGTCCCCAAGCACTCTGCAATCTCAGAAGTAAAAATTCCACCGGGCAGAAAACTGACCGAGGCGAGGAGACCTGCGCCGAAATTTTCGTGTTTGCGATCTGCAATTCGCTGTTTTATATTCGGTTGATTATTCCCCGATTTAAAAGCTGGTGGTGGAACATCGGAAAGGTCCAGTACCTGCGCAAATCAAGCTGAAGGCCTGGATTCAGAAGCCGCGAAAGTGAGTACTGTAGTACTTCATTCAATTCGACATCACGTCATTTTTCGACTTGCGCCAGAAAATCCGATAAATCGAGAAAAAATTATTTCCGCAATAAAAACAGTTGAGCGTGACGTGTGACTGTCGAATTGAATGAAATACTACAGTAATTGCAGTCAAGGTTATGTGCCATCAGTGGCTGCGCATTATGTGCGTTGCGTGCAGCCAGCCGATCCGTTGGTAAACCCATCCTGCAAAGGCCGCGATGTTGGACATCGGTGTTTTGGTTCAGACGATCACATCAATTACTTATTGTGTTGATACTGATCTTCCTCTTATTGTTCTTATTGTTTTTATTGTTCCCGTTATGCCCACCAACTCAATTTCACCTTCAAATGACCAGTTGGCAAGTTTTCAACATCTTATAAATAGAAATTGAACACTGAAGTGGAGCGAGTCGACATCTTGACGGTTTTGGTGGACAGGTGGAGCAATTGATGGCATGTGGGACTCAGCCAGCCAATAAAAATGTCCCAAGTCAAAGGTGTTTGATTCTGATATAGATATAGATAGGGGCTGTGCTGTCTGAAATGTAGTCTCTTTTATTCAAATCCATTAGCTTTTTTTGTGATATTTTAGTGGCGGTGACCATCACGCTCACTCTCGCTTTCAACCCAGGCTCCCGCTTTCAACCGCGTAGGTGGAGCCGAATACCAAACAAATACCTGGTCCGTGCCCGACTCCGCAGGCGGACAGACTTATGTACCGGGGAATCTCACCTTCGCCGGCACTTGGATGCACTGGCGTTTTGGTGCGTACGGACCATCGGGCTCGTTTCCGTGGTCGTTTCCTCGACGGCTGGCAACAAGAGGTACGCAAATTTGGAAAGCTGTGCTGATGGGCCACTTTTGCCGGAAAGAATTGTGAACTTCGAGTTTGCGGTCTCATTTTCGGTCAGAACCTTCCAGAATTTTGGCTACCCTCCCATTTCCATATCTTCTATGTCTGTCTATGTAATCAAAATAATTTCTTTCCTTGTAGAAGAGGCCTTAAACGGCAAATGATCTTGAAGATAGATGCTGTAAAATAACGGTTCGGACGAGATCCGACCAGGCGATATCGCCGAAAACAAGTGTTATCTCCGAAAAAAAGACTGAGGTCCCTACGGACCGTGATCCGGACCCTCCTCCTCGTATGCACAGCATGTCAAAACTTTTCGAGGTTGATGTCAGGAACTTCAGTTCCGCCTACCTCTTGGTTGGCAAAGGATGGGTTGGCGTTGGACGACTCGGACCATCGGGATCGCCACCGTGACTTGCGATTATTTCGGGCTTAGTTCGACTGTTGGCGAATTTGGGGAACTTGAGACCTGCGCTTGTCCGGGAGCGTTGATGCCGAGACGTCTTGGTAGCGGGGCCATAGTCGCTCGGCTTTCCGAGCCGTTGCTCGATGCCGAGCACCTGCTCGAAGGGATTTTATTGGCGGCCTTTGCCCACTTGCGTCAATTCGTGAGAACGACACTTCCCTAAAGTCCTTGGGTTTGTTTCTTTGGAAGCAGATGGTGTGCATGCATCCTGCAAAGGGTGCAGTGAGCACCGGATTCCATCCGGTCCGAATCAATTTCAGGGGCAATTCCTGCCACAGAATCGGAAACGTGACTTGGTATGGAGACCTAATTTGTCGTGCTTGATTGAGAGGTGATAGCCAGCGCGATTCTGAACAAAACTGTCTCTTCAGATTTCCCGTTGCCGCCCTAGTCATTGAGCCTGTGGCTCTGGAGCTCTTCATTTTAAAGGGAGGCAGTGCAACGAGCATCATATTCCATCCGGTCTGAATCAATATTAATTACAACGGCAATTCCCGGCATAGAATTGGAAACATGACTTGGTATGGAGACTTAATTTCTTGAGCTTGATTGGGAGGTGATAGCTAGCGCGATTCTAAGCAAAACTGCAGCCTTGAATAATTGGGAATGATCCGACGGGACCTATCTAATATCTGTCATCGGACATTCTACAACCCTCGATCGGACATTTTGAGCGTGACAGTGCAGAAGACTCTGTTCGGACAAACCACAACCCTCGATCGGACGGATTGAAACTTTTCGGATCAGCATTTCAACAATTTACCTAGCACACTGCATTGTTACATTGGCATAATACACAGTATAATACATTCACACTGTGTTTTCACTTTGAGAGGAAATTATTTTACATGTAAGATTTGGAAATTTGAGTAGGTGGTTCCTTGCGCATTCTCAATACGTATAGGATCTCTCTCTTTATAAAATTACGGATGTCCGTCTGAAGCCTTTGACGCCCCTCTTTTGGTCATTTGTACCCGAATCTTTGGATACTTTCACGAGCAGCGCCAATGTTCTTCGGCCGTCTTCGGCTTCTTCGTCGCACTGTTCAGCAGTACACTTAAAATAACCGTTCCGGCGACGCTCTGGTCCCTTTAAACGTCGGGTGAAAACCAATATCATAGCAAAGGAATTTTCTAGACATAAATCGTGGGGATAAGAGCAAGCAGAGGCGAGATTGCGGGAATTTCATCACCCATACTTCGAATGAAACTCGACCGAGCAGTCCTTTCATGATTGTTGAGATGAACATCCTTGATTACTGGTCGCAGAGGTGCTGATCATGTTGGCTAATGTAGTGCGGCTGGTTGCCTGCGTTGAGTTGGCGAACAGAAACATGAGCTAGATGGCGTACGAAGATCAAACACAGCGTAGTGGATTCCTCAACGGAGATGCCGATTTTGTCGAGGTTGTGATAATCTGTCACCGGATTTTTTTCCGTTTCCTTTACTGCGTCCTTCACAAACGAGCAGTGGGCGAGGTATGTGCATGCCCCATATTTTCGCTCTCATGTACCGATCCCTTTCAATCAAACCACAAGTTTGTCGTCATCAACCACAGATTCGATTGAACTCGATGCGCCAATCAATTCAACGTGCTTCCTGAGCGTATTTGACCCTGCAATTGAACCAGTAGTCTTGGAGAACAGACCTTCTCCGGTGCTGCGTGTCGCCATTCGAGGAAGCCCACTTGCCTGTAGATCCTCCTTGATTGAACGTGTCAAATCAATTGGCAAGAACGACCGGTAGATCCCCATGTAAGGGTCATCGCAGTGGTGACGTCCCCATCATGGGCCACAGTGGTATCCCAGTCAAGTTTTTTCGTATAACTTTTGGCAAGGCCATATTCACGAGCATGACGGGGTGCCATGTTCCAACCTACCTGTACCATTATACCAGGATGATTTGGCTATAAAATCATCAGTTTTGTCCCGAAAAAAATAAATGAAGGATCCACTGACACGAACATCACGTCTCTCAGAACAGGCGTGATCAACAACAGTGCGTAGCCAACTGTAAAAGCCAATGGCCCCTTCAGAACCAGATGCGATCCCACGGAGAACGGCTAGCTCGATTACAATTTTATCTGACACTGAAACCTCATCAGTTTGAAATATCAAAGAGGGGGAAACCCTACCATTACTGAGGAAAATTACAGATTCACCCGGCTCCACAGTCGTATATCCGTGGTCCTCGTCGATGATTAGATCATCGTCCGGCCGGCATTTCGTGTCAGAGAGAATACGCCGTTGGGCAGGTGCGTGATGTCGCGATTGCGCCAAACGACGCGTGGATTGGCGAGGCTGCCAACAGATGGGTCATCCTGTGTGGAAAGCATGTCCTTCAGTGCCTGGGGTTTGTTGTCCAAGTCCAGGTAGTGCCGCTGCAAAAGTTGCAGACGGATTCCAATTTTACAAGACAGATATACACACCACGTTACTCTTTTGCTGGTGAAGGCCTAAATTTTGTCTTCTGTGGCGCGCATCATTTATTTTTTGGCGTAGGCGTTGACTGGCTGCACATATCTCACCGTCACCCGGCATCGTTTTTAGGGTGAACTCCACAATTGCTCCAAGCTGACGGTAAAATCAAATATATTGTGGGCTCAAAACACGGCTACGCACGGAGATTAGGCCGCTATGAAGTCCTGAGATCTCAGTTACAAGATTTTGTGCTTCGGCGGTGTCAGCCATTATGACGTTCAGCCGCGACAGTGTTGATGCCAAAGAAAATCATGAACTGGGAGCTGTGTTAATGAGGGACAGCACAATATATGTGGAAGCATACCGGGCTTTTCTGAGCATGTGGAAACAGCTGTATTTGGCAGGGATAAGGAACCACTTGATCAATTTAAGCTTTTATCATCAAACCTTACAGCTCTTTGCAGAACTTAGGGCGCGGCCTCTTTTTTTTTTTTTTGTCTGTTTTCAGCATCTTTGTCGGTGTGAGCTCAAATCTCAACAGATTCCCTTGAAAATATAACCAATCGATTCGCATGACGATTCCGGAGGGCACCTCGTCCCTGTATTTTTGATGGCATGATCTAAGTTACCATATATGGAAATTCCGGTGTTTTCGTGCAGAACCACTGTAGCACTCAGGATACGGCCCTGGGCAACTTAGATTTTTGTTTTGAAACACAGGATCATTCTAAAGGGCACCTCGAAGCCAGAATTTGTTTGTGACTGCCCCATGGCATAAACAATGAGCTTCAATCCATCATATAATTGAAGCACATTGTTTATGCCATGGGGCAGTCACAAACAAATTATGGCTTCGAGGTGCCCTTTAGAATGATCCTTAGTGTTTCAAAACAAAAATCTAAGTTGCCCAGGGCCGTATCCTGAGTGCTACAGTGGTTCTGCACGAAAACACCGGAATTTCCATAAATGGTAACTTAGATCATGCCATCAAAAATACAGGGACGAGGTGCCCTCCGGAATCGTCATGCAAATTGATTGGTTATATTTTCAAGGGAATCGGTTGAGATTTGAGCTCACACCGACAAAAATGCTGAAAACAGACAAAAAAAAAAAAAAAAAAAGAGGCCGTGCCCTAAGTTCCGCAAAGAGCTGTAATTGTGAGCCAGAATATCGCAGCCAGGGCTCAGATTGGTGCTGTGGACTGCCCACGAGCAAGAATATCGCACTTTTGAGTCGACTTCTGCACAGCCACACTTGATATGGAGAGTTCAGTGACCTCTGGCTCAATGATCAGAGCATTGCAGACAATTTCAAGTGGACAGGACTGCTCAGAACAGTGCTGGGTATCATCTGTCAATTTGCAGCATTTGATTAGCTCTCCATCTCAAGTCACGCTTTTCTGAATGTGTGAAAACAGCTGTATTTGGCAAGGATAAGGAACCACTTGATCAATTTAAGCTTTTATCATCAAACCTTAATTGCGAGCCATAATATCGCAGTCAGGGCTCAAATTGGTGCCGTGGACTTCCCACAAGCGAGAATATCGCACTTTTGAGTTGACCCGTGACTTCTGCACAGCCATGCTCAATATGGAGAGTTCCGTGACCTCTGGCTCAATGACCAGAGCATTGCGGACAATTTCAAACAGACGGGACTGCTCAGAACAGTGCTGGGTAGGGTCAACCCCGACTGGAGTCGGGCTTGGGCTTGAACCCTGAGCCCACGCATCACTAAGAACGGGGAAATGTTCCTTCCGTCGCCGAAGACTGTGAAACTAGGTGGTCTTCGGTGAGGCTTTTCCCGAGTTGTCGCCGTGCTTAGCCTCTCGCTTAAAGCAATCGTTGACAACGTGACCGGGTCTGCTGTAATAAAGACACAAATTATTCTTGAGACGTGCCTGGCGCTCTTCGGCAGTGAAATTTATGCTGGAAACCCTCCCAGTGTTTATGCCCTTGATTCAACCAAAATATTGGTGGAAATTCCACCCGTGGGGACCTTACGTCGCTGGGTACTCCGCCAATATGATTGCCCCTTTGGGAATGATAGCCTTATTGGGAAGCGTCGAACGGTGAGAACGGGGTTTCGGGACCCTCGATCGACGAAATGCCGATTGAGGGTTCACCAATCCATTCAATCGTGCCTTCCGCCTCCTTCTCTTGGCTGTCACGCTGGGAAAATACCGATCGACGATTGGCGAAATCTCGTTTGATCCGCTCCGCTTGGCAGTGCTTCGCTTCGGAAAGACAGTTAGGGGCTTGCACCATCCTTCTCTTCCTCCTTCCTCCCTTCTCTTTCTACAACATTATGGTAGAGAGAGCCTACCTGAAGTCTGACTTGTAAGTAATGAATTTAATTTCAACAAATATTACACTCAAGGGTATGTCGACATGATTAAGAGACAAATCGAGAAGTTTCCAAAGGCTTGAACCTCAGCAAAATCAGCATCCCCAATATGCAAGCATTGCTGCTTGATCCTCAGCAGGGTTTTACCACAGTCATTAATGCTCAAGAGCGCGTTGGCATTTCCCCGGGCAATCAGAGTTCCTTTCATCCCGATTGTTCTCTAACCTAGCTTCGTCAGAACGTATTGTTCCCCCTGATGAAGCTCAATCAACCAGAGGTATTCTATCCGCATCATTATTGATATCCAACTGAATCTCTTTATAGATGCAGAACAGTCTGCTCAGAACATTCAGCCAGAAATTCAGCCAGAAGTTCGGGTCGTTCAGCTGCTAATTCAAGACCGACGTACCACATCTTCGAAGATAAATGTGGCCCAGAGGGTTAATCTTATTGTCATTGACAATTTGGAGTGCCAGGGCAACGAATGGCGGGCTAGCGGCGTTGAAATATTCAAACAACTCCAGATTTCTCTCGGACGACTTGACGGTAAGTGCTTGGCAAAATACCTTCAATCCATGCTTATTATTTCCAGGGTCCGGAATACTCGGTATTCCAGACCGTCTCAATCCTGAATACACGGAGTACTTCGTCACATTCAATGTCGAAGAAAGAACTGAAACATTTGCTACAACCTTGACCAACCTCATCATTCCGGAGGGAAATCGGCTTGAGATTCGAGTGGACGACAGCGTAAGTCGGATATTATTATTTTAACAGCACCACCTCATACTTTTAAATGGTATCAGGGAGGGAATAAGCAGCCCCAGATTGGGTTTCCTGCCCCTCATTCCGACCACCACACCACCGTCTCCTCAACCAGTGCTACCCGCATACTCGCTGTAGCCAAATCCGAAACATTTCCAGCTGAAGGAGTCTCCTGGCTTCAAGCCAAGATCGAGAAACGCACGGGGTACACCAATTTCCATTCGAACCGAGGCGAGGTGCTTCAGAATGCCGACCGAGTACAATTCTGGAAGTTTGTGACTGAAGTGGATGCCACATTTCACAAAACTTCGTGGCCTGCCCAAGTTGCTTCTGCAAAGGTGAGTCAAATCAAACAAGCTGTTCAAAATACTCACATCGCTCAGAAAATATCGAAAGAAGCAATAGCAAAAGGCCCTTGGAATTGCATCCACATCCCTCAACGAAGCAGTCACTATGACCCGGATCATCGACACTTACACATCCGATGGGCCAAATCGCTGCGAGCAGGTAATTGCAGAGGTAAATAAATCAGAAGAGGTTGAAGTTTTGGGAGCTAGTGCTCTCAAGTTGTTCCTACAGGCATGGGCCAAGGACCATCCTGTCATGCACTACATTTTGGGGCTGCCTCGGCCAACCCCTTGCCTCGGCCTAGTCGGTCGAGGTTGGTCAAAGGTCGATCGACCTTTGGTTGACCTCAATTTTAAGCCGATCCTCACGAACAGTTACTAACGAGCGATCTACCGGCACATAGACTCACATAGATCACAACACGTGAAGGGCCCTCCAAATTGGGACATAACACCGAAAGCGCCTCTGTTTGTAACGTAGCATAATCCAATCCACCTCCACAAGGGTTCATGAGTATCATCTGCTAATATTTAAAATCCCACAACTCTAGGTATTCCCTCAAGCTCTTTTTTCCCCCAGTCTCGCGTTCTACGTGGTGAGAAACGAGTCGTGAACCAGAGGCATCTCGGATTTATGGCCTGATTTGGCCGTGCCACGCGACATCAGTTACACACAGCCCATCGGCAAACTAAAATTGGCTCCCACACTCACATGTGGGAACGCCGGCTGACCGCGCCAGGGGTCGCCCAACATGGCCGAGACAACCTCAGCCAACCCTCGGCCAACCTCGACCAATTGCCCCTCGACCAACCCGGTCGAGCCCCCTCGGCCAACCTCGGCCAACCATCGATCAAGTCGGCCGAGGGGCCATCAAAATGTAGTGATGGTGGATTGAAATGGATCCATTCACTTCCGTGAACATTTCAACTCATTATATTTTTAATTTAATCCACTCTCCATGCTCAAAGCACTAAGAAATTATATCTAAGCGCAAGGTAGCTCTTCTTCGGTATGAGACTCATTGAGAGAACATTCCACAATGAACTGAAAGTTATCTGAATCCAATTTTAGGCTGGCCATACCTCATGTATTAAGCAGATGCCTCGCATCAGTATGCCCACTATCTTTAGTAGTGGGTCCTAAAGTGCCCTAATCTGGCAGAAGCCCCGCCAAATTTCGAATGCTTCGGTTGCTAACAATGCCAAACTTTTAATCTGGAGGTCGTGAGTTCGAATCCGACAGTAATCCACCTTTTTCTGCCGCCCATGTCCAATTCAATTGCCGAGAGGCCGTTGCCAAATAAAGCCAATTCCACGTCACGCTTTCGCCAGCTCATCGTTTTCTTCCCTACCTCATCCCGCTCCTCGATGTCTCGTTCTATGTTGGTTGCTGGTATCTATACCTCACTTGTGGCTATGTCCCGTTGTCCTGTGACAGCTATCTCGTCCGCCTTTATCAATCGTATTGCCCCGAATCGCCAGAACAATCTACTTCCGCTAACCGTAAATGGTGGTCCACACGGCTCTTTCACGGCTGTTTTGGAATGCTCCGTCCATCAAGATCTCGCTGTAGATGTCTCTCTGGGATTAGACTAGACTGCTGTGTCCGCGAATGGCTTATTGGCCTCGGTCTGGCCCCCAGCTCTGAACTGATCAGTGCCTGATTTCTGCCGTACGACCTGGTGAGTTACTTGACGGGATATATGCAAGTTCATTGCTTAATGGCCCCCATTAGACCCTCCTCTGCCGTCCTCGGGTTCGTTAGGCCTGTCCCCAGTATTGGGTGTGAGATTTTCGGAATGTAAGCAGTGTTCTTCCCTCGGGCCTAAATAATTTACTGACTGTTTTTTCAGCGTCGTCTCCCCCCTTGCCTGTCAAAAAACAATGCACTGTATCCCCTATAAACCATGTGTACTGTGGTTTGCCTCCGGGCTCTACAGGCGGTTCAATTCCGTTAGCCCCTGCGGGAGCTTCCTCCGCCCATACGGGGTGGAGTCCCTCTGCCCATGCGGGGTCAGAGGATGGCCATCTCTTCGGGGATGGCTCGAATATTGTATCCCGAATCATGCTGCCAGTTCTTCATCTACTTCATATGTTGTATCGGGTCCGTCTCAATGTACTGACAGTCTGGATGGTTTCTTCCTCTCATTAGACCCTCTTGTAAATCTTCTGAGCTGTGATCCATATAGTGTATATAATCAACTAGATTTCCATGGCCTGTCGTCCCGAGGTTTGAGTGTAAAACAGTGCCGTCAGTCTTTGATCTACCACGTCTTGAATGGGAGCTGTGCAACTGCGAACCCAAACGGAAGTAAGGTCTTTTCTCATCTCGCGGGCTGCCATAATCTCAGTTTGCCATTTAGTTCGCCAGCCGACATGAGCTATGCTGCTTATAGCGTCCTATTATCCTCGACTTTATCTGATGCTGACATGTCTGTTGTGGCGGCATCCATAGGTTTGTCTTCTGATACCACAGGTGTCAAGTCTGTGTTGGCAGCGAAGCGTGCGGATCTTGTTTCAGCTCACGGAGCAACAAATCCGCTGCACTCTGTATTTGATAGGGTTGAAAAGTTGCCTAAGCCTTCGTTGGTTGCACTTGGAGCTTTACATGGGTTACGGCTTGGCCAATACAACCTGGCGGAAGCCCGAAAATTGCTCAGAGCTCATATCAGTAGCGGTAAATGTGGGCTTCATAAATATGGCTATCGTCATTTAGGTTGTGCCAATTTGTTGAATCTATCCTCGCCTACACCGTCATCATTGCCAGTCCCAGACTTCGACCCTGTGACTGCTCAGATCGCTATTCTCGCATCTGTTGTGGGGAAGTTGTCAACTCGTCCATTGAAACACATTCTTGCGATGCACAGTGTCGATTTTAGTCCAGATGATAAGATTGGCCAGTTGCGGAAACATCTTAAGGCTTATCTGAAACGTCTGCGCAGAGGGAAGAAGCTAGATGGCCTTACAGCTGTTTGCATAATTGATGACAGTCGGCGTAAAAAAAACAAGAACAAACTTTTGATCCCGTTCCATTGGGGCGCCATTTACCTTCCTCTGAGTGCATTTTCGACATTTTTCATGGTAGAATCGTGTTCCTTATCCACAGATCTATGGATTAGACACTTTAAATGGGCCAAAACAGTTCACGGAAAGATCGGCCTTTCGGCGTATCGGGCGATTCGGCACCGCAATATACATATGCGCAAACACGGGTCCTTCTTCGCTTCCCTTCTCTTGCTCTCATCCAACGACAACCCCGCCCTCGATGCCTTTGTTACAAACAGCTATCAGCTTGGTCTCGTCTTTTTTTGTTTGAGGTAAGTTCGGATTTCATCGGCTTGAAAGTAACATTTCTAGTCTACTACCGACAGACCTTCTGCTCAAAATCGGCGCGCAAGTGTACCGATGCACGGAGGTACGTCCTTTCATCCCATTCATATTTTCTTATTCAATTCTGGACTCCCCGGCCCATTTCAATTCGCGCGTGTACCTCATTTCATTCGCCTCTTCGTTGCCCTTCCCCGAGTCTATCTCTCCCTTTTCCATTCGCATTGCCCATCTTTCTCACTCTTATTCTTATGCTGATCCTCCTCACAGTTCTCCCTGCCCTCAACAACGGACAGTAATGATTCGGAGGAGAGGAGGGGAGTCGAGTTAAGGAAAAGGTGAACAGCTTTATTCTGCGAGGATTCCGAGTTGTGCGCTAACATTGAGTAGGCGATCGATCGAGCAGTTTGGGCAATGCCCGGATTAGATCGTCGCGAAAGGAAGGGATCGCGAGGGCCGTATTGACGCAGACTTGAAGAACGCGCGATACGGCGGCCGAATAGACTCATTACTGGTGCGTTTTACTCAATTCAATGTCTGCGCACAGCTCGCTGGCTTGCAGAACAGTCGAATACTCCTCCCGGATCGAGCCAGGTAGGAACCCGCTCTCAAATGGTTGGTGTTCACAACCTGATTTGCGACAGCGCACACGCGAGGTAACGAATTGCATTGTGACTTGGGTATAGGATGGGACGTAGTGCATATCGCACGTACGAACGGGAGGAGCAGTGAGCGGCGGCGCAAGGCCGCGCTGGAAGGCAGGGAGGCGAGCCGAGTGCGAGTGCGGATGCAGGACTTATGGAGTGCGCATCAGCGGAGCCCGACGCGATCCGGCAGGGACACAGAATAAGTAATAGACGAATATCGACGAGTAGCCGTACATACCTTTTTGAAAGTCGCCTACGCCCAGCTACCCTAACCATATCCACAGTGAGCTGCGTGAGATTGAGCAAGTGTGCAAAGTGCGCCTCGAGAGTGGATGTCGGTATACCGCGGCTGGCGCAGGGATATTTCGGCGAGAGAAACCTGAAGACCGAGGCTGAAAGGGAAGTGTCTGGTCAGAGACAGGAGATGTCGTCTTGAAGTACAAAAGCATCGACGTCGCGGCGGGGTTGTCGTTGGATGAGAGCAAGGGAAGGGAAGCGAAGAAGGACCCGTGTTTGCGCATATGTATATTGCGGTGCCGAATCGCCCGATACGCCGAACGGCCGATCTTTCCGTGAACTGTTTTGGCCCATTTAAAGTGTCTAATCCATAGATCTGTGGACAAGGAACACGATTCTACTATGAAAAACGTCGAAAATGCACTCAGAGGAAGGTAAATGGCGCCCCAATGGAGCGGGATCAAAAGTTTGTTCTTGTTTTTTTTTTTGCGCCGACTGTCATCAATTATGCAAACAGCTGTAAAACAAATTGGACCGATAAAAACACTGATGCCGAAGCGAAAGATCTCGAGAAAAAACAGCTCTATGCAACGAGTGGCCAAGACTCGTACCCAAGTCTCTTAAGCAACAATTGGTACAGAATTTCAACCTCCACATTTCCAGTGAATCTCAGGCAAGATTCTCGTGTGCGAGCTGCTCAGGCAGAACCTTGGTTAAGGATCAACGTAGGCTTGGATTAGAAGATTTCGACTTGAAACTTCTCAACCGACCAGATTGGAACATTGCAGACCCTGCAGAAGATGACATGGACTCCGTGAGGTCGGATTCAGCTATGGAAGTAGACGATATCGCCAGGGAGGCCATGGATGTTGATTCCGATTTGGAGACCGGTCTGGCAGAACATATTCATGCGGATGTTGACTTTGATTCTGATGCCGTAGATGGACAACCCGCACACTAGATCCCTGGCTTGATCCGGACTGCATTTCACCTCCGATGCCATTTGACAAGGGCACATTTGCTGAAGCTTTGGTGGACCCTGATGGCATTGGTTCTGACGAGGCCGGAAATCCGGTTCTTCTCACTTGTAAAAATTGTTTCTCATTTTTAAAGCGCGGTAAAGTTCCACGTCTGTCTTTGGCCAACTATAATTTTTTGGGCCCCTACCACCTGAGCTCACTGATCTCACCGTGATCGAGGAAGCAATGATTGCCCGCTGCCGTGCTAAGTGCTGGATCATTCAACTCAAGGAAGAAGACGACTATTCACCCCAATTACTCAAAGAGGTGTTCGAGGGCATGTTATCGTTTATCCACAACGACCGTCTGATATTGCAAAGGTATTGCCACCCTCAATTGAAGAGGTCGTGACTCCCATCTGTGTGATTTTGTCGGCTCCAGTCCTCCAACCCAAGAATGGCTGCAGAAAAAAGCTAAACCACTTACAGTCCGCAAGGAGAAAGTTATGTCTGCTCTGGATTGGCTGAAAACCCACAATCCGCTCTACAAAGACGTAGAAATAAATCGCCACGTATTTGATGGACAACCGGACGAGACAATCCTTCCGTTTCATGTGCAACATGTCTTGCCGTCCGCAAGTATCACTCGACAACATCCTCTTATGTCCCACTCCGCAGGCCCAAACTACAGCAGTAGATCACAATGATCCAAATGTTGAACCTTCCATAGTTGCACCGGATTTGTCCACAATTATGAATCCTCCAACTACTAAACCATTTCCCTTTGAATCTGTTGTTGTGATGGATGTTGAAGGCCGTGCTTCTTCGAATGAGCTTCGCCAGGCCGCAGTCAAACACATGAACCTCCCGGGAAATAATTATCTTGGTATCCCGCATGACAAGAACCTGTCAATGAATTCGACAATCCTGCACTGTTCCCTATGATATATCCTACTCTATATCCATATGGAATTGGCGGTTGTGAAGATGAAAGACGTCAAACTCCCCTCGCCATGAAGACACACGTCAAGCACTTGTTTAATCTGTCAGACAGACGCTTTCAGACTCACTACTCCTTTCTATTCACGGCGTTCAATATGCTGCAACGACGGCAGGTTTTATTACGAACCCACTTGAAGGTGAAGCGAAAGAATTTTGATCGTGTTGCGGCTCAATTTGCGACAGTCTCACCCCAAGCAGTTCACTTGGTATCCGAACGTATCGCAAACGGTGACTCCAAGACTGCCAACAATGCGGAAGAGCGCCGGGTATTGAAATTGATGCAGGAGGTCAATGTAATCAACGCACATGTGGAAGGCTCATCCCAATCTAAACTTGTAATGAGAAATCAGATTCGGGGATTGATGATAGAGAAAGGTCTTCCCAGTTTCTATCTAACAATTAATCCAGCAGATGTCTACAATCCGCTCGTAAAATTTCTTGCAGGTGATGAAATAAATTTAGATGAGATGAGCCTGGACACCGTACCAGACTATTTTGACCAATCTTGCTTGATCGCAAAGAATCCAGCCGTCGCTGCGCAATTCTTCAATGTCTACATGAAGGCATTTATCTCGGAGATATTAGGGTATGATCCAAAGCAGGAAGACTTGGACGGGGGATCCTTGGAGTGGTAAAGGCATATTACGGGTGTGTTGAAGCACAAGGCCGAGGTACATTGCATTGTCATATGCTCATATGGCTGGAGGGTGGCTTGAATCCAAATCAAATCAAGGAGAAGGCTTTAGCGAATGGTGGGGACTTGGAATTTCAGAAGAGACTCCTAGCGTTCCTCGATGACACAATTTCGAACAGCATCCCTGCGGACCCAGATCCAAGTTTCAATTTGGAACTGGGAAAGGTGCATCCATGTTCGACAAGAGGCCCCACAGAATCAGATAATACTCACAATCCATCTACTGCTCGCCAAAAGGATCTGCATAACTTGGTAAAAAAATGTCAGTTCCACACGCATCACCAAACATGTTCCAAATATTGGCGTGGACCACCCGACCTAAGGAATGTCGGTTTGACCTGGATGAAACCAATACCGTTCCTATCAGTTTCTTCGATCCCGAGACTGGTGAACTTACCCTGAGATGTCTCGATGGATTAGTTAATAATTTCAATGAGACCATGTTGGAAGCTATTCGCTGTAATATGGACATAAAATTCATTGGTTCAGGCCCTGCAGCCAAGGCCATACTGTATTACATTACCGATTATATCACGAAGACACAGCTGCAAGCACATGTAGCGTACGCAGCTTTAGAACTTGCTGTCGGAAGGTTGGGGGAGTATGATCCAAATGTTGACGAATATACTGTTAGGGCCCGTCGATTATTGCAGAAATGTGCACACTCAATGATAGCGAAGCAGGAATTATCTGCGCAGCAAGTCGTATCCTATTTGATGGGCTATGAAGACCACTTCACGAGTCATCAATTCACCAGCCTCTATTGGACGGGCTTTGAGAAATTCATCAACGATGAAGATCCCAGCACAGAATGCTATGCATCCAGTATCAAAAATCCGGAGCAGTCAGTTCCAATTGTGGCGCCAGATGAGTTGGAAGCATGTACAGAGAATGATCAACTCGCATCAAACTCTGAGGAACACGCTGATTTCGGGACTGCTGTCCACTCTGTTGCAGATTCAGTTCCGGAAGAAGGGGAATTAGATGTAGATGAGATTACCCTGATTTTTGATAGAGCTGGTCGGCCATTACCATCAGCAAATCAGGTGGCTGATTATCAAAGTAGAGGTGAATCTTTGAAAGATGTATGTGTTTGGGACTTTGTGGCCCAGGTGGAGAAGGTATCGAAGGTATCAGCAAAGCGAAAACACCATGAGGAGCCTGAACAAGACAATCAAGAAGAGGACTTCGAAGAAGACAGCGAATATCTGGATGACTTTGCTGACACAGACGGTATCCTGAATTATTCTGGGCGGCTGAGACCAAAGGTGCCATTGAATACTGGGCATATTGAAGCCACAAGTCACTTCTTGCGTGTTAGATCTCCCGTCACCAGAAGGGTTCCTGTACCAATTGGTCCCGCAATGCCGCGCCGTGATGTTGAAGATCTTAAACAGAAACATGCGAGGCTCATGCTCATCCTATTCAAACCTTGGAGACATGCCAGTGACTTGCGGTTGCAAGGGCAATCCTGGTACGAAGCCTACTTGGCGTTCAGAAATCAGTGTTCCGCTTTTGTTTTGGATGCTATCAACAATATTCAGATTCTGCATGAATGTAAGGACAGCCGGGACGCTCACTTTGCCAACAGAAGCAACCGGAAAAGAGCTGGTATTTCAGTGGAGATAGCACGGAGGGCGTCTGCTGGTGAGGACATATTTGATGAAGAGGACGAAAGCACGATGCTTGAACATCTCGAGACGATTGATCTTTCACGTTCGAATCACGTTAATGAAGTTAATTTGCACATTCTCGAGTCAATTGCATCTGCCGAGCTCAGCGGAATGTTCTCGTATGCTGGAGGGAATTCCTCTGAGAGCAGAGAGGAGCCGGAAAGACATGAATTGGTTGAAGATAAGCACCCAGTACAAGAACATCAGTGGCAAAAATCCTACGAGACTCGAAAAGACAGGTGGAAAAAATCTGCATCACTTCAAGACCCGCCAGCAACTGTTGAAGGCAGTTCAAAAGATCAAAATGCACTTGATTTACTCCAAGATGGTTCCGGATTTCGGTCCACGGATTACCAGGATGTTGCGGCCATTCATAGTGGTAATTCCAATGTGCCCGAGTCGACCACAGAGCCCGCAGACACAGTACTTTCGATTGATGGGAGACCTTTTCCACGTTCAAGTTCTCGCTGCGGACTAGTACTGCATTGGAACTCGATGACACAAGGGGGCCAGAGGATGGAAGGGAACTAGACCGCATAAGCACGGACGTTTCAAGTACATATAGGCGGGACGGGTACCTGAATTGAAGGCTTGATTGAAGGGGCTCTGTGTCTGAGTCCATGGTGCACAAGCTTGAACAACTTGAAGCCAAGCACAAGCTTTGAAGGACCAACTTCGCACGATCCCGTGCTCAGCTGTCAATTACGTCATTCACATCTAACTCGTGGACCAGCCGGCCCGGTGGAAATTGATGGCATCGCGGAACTCTGCAACAACCGGACCGGCTCATGTTGAAAACTTGAAAAAAAATAACCGTACTCGCTAGGCATTGAACACACATCGAGAATGTGTCGCTTTTTTTGTCCTTTCTGAACATTAATCGTTCTTTAAGCAAATGCCTCCTCGGTTGTGTCATTTCTCCATATATCCATACCTCTTTGCTCTTTGTCTGCTGTTCCTCTTTGCTCAACTCCATTCATCCACGATTTGCTGTGCTTTTCAAGCTGCCCGCAGGTCTTTATCCCCGTCAGATGGCAAACTGTATTAGATTCTCCAGGCCCCATGACAAACTACGCGCTACGCATTTTGTGAACGTCAGTTATTTTTGACTGCGCATTCAGCAAGCGGGACATGTCCCGCCCACCGCCGCAACCATGGGTATGATTAAGCGGGACATGAGGCCTTTGAAGGTGGTAAGGTAGATATATCGGCCGTGGCGGGACATATGTGAAGCGGGACATAATGTCCCGCCCACCGCCAAAACTTTGGGGATAATTAAGCAGGACACAAGGTATAGATATTGGGGGAGCGGGACACATGCTTAAGCGGGACATAAGATATAGATATTGGCAGAGCGGGACACATATATGTTTAAGCGGGACATAAGGTAGAGATATTGGCAGAGCGGGACATATATGTTTTAAGCGGGATATAAGGTAGAGATATTGGCGGAGCAGGACACATGTATGCTTACAGCCAATTGCAGTACCGAAGGCGCGAACAAAAAGTTTCGGTTTTGGAATAGTTTCAAAGAATTCCTGATATCTGAGTCAGTTCTTCACCGATTCACATAAAAACTAGATAGATCTACTCAGCTAATTCACGCGCAATTAGTGATAGAAAGGAATTTGTGAAAATATTATGTATTAGGTAATTTCTGGTTTTGGGCTGTTTTCGCACCGAAAGCTGTCTAGCATGCCGCGAACATGTCCCAGCGGCCTAATATTTTAGTCCTATACATGAAAAGACAACGAACACAGCTTTTTTGATAAATCATGTGAGCGTCACGAGGCGTTTCTCACGCTACTCGGAATCCGCCGTGTGCGGGCGAACCCCCGACACTGTATCCGCCGTGTCTGCGAAGGAACAGGGATAAAGCAGTGTGTGGGCAAGGCTCTCCGTGACGAAGGCACGGGTCAAAATACCGGTATGGACAACACTTATAGCTAAGGAAACATGTGATAGAGCCAGAAATATATAAAATTCCTAGATAACTGTAATCTTTACAATATATCTCAGTGCCAAAACTGGCAAATGTATTCAAGGGAGCCAGAGGGACTGTACGTGATTGATCCGTGTTTCTGACTCTATCAGATGTTTCCGTAGCTATAAGTGTTGTCCATACTAAAATATTAGGCTGCTGGGACATGTTCTCGGCATGCTAGACAGCTTTCGGTGCGAAAACAGCCCAAAACCAGAAATTACCTAATACATAATATTTTCACAAATTCCTTTCTATCACTAATTGCGCGTGAATTAGCTGAGTAGATCTATCTAGTTTTTATGTGAATCGGTGAAGAACTGACTCAGATATCAGGAATTCTTTGAAACTATTCCAAAACCGAAACTTTTTGTTCGCGCCTTCGGTACTGCAATTGGCTGTAAGCGGGACATAAGGTAGAGATATCGGCAGAGCAGGACACATATGTTTAAGTGGGACATAGGTACAAATATTAGATATCTGCGGGAGTGGGACACATATATGCTTAACCGGGACATGAGGTGTAGATATTGGCAGAGCGGGACACAGGGTGTAGATATTGGCAGAGCAGGACATAATGTCCCGCCCACCGCTGAAACCTTGGGGATGATTAAGCAGGACATGAGGTGTAGATATCAATGGAGCGGGACATAATGTCCCACCCACCACCGCCACCGTGGTGATGCGTGAGTGGGACATAAAGTGTTAAGAGGTGGTAAGGGTATACATATTGACAGTGGTGGGAACAAAGTGTTAGGGTAGATATTAGGGGTAGAAAACAACGGTACATATAGTAAGCGCACTTTTATCCTCAGTGTGAAACCACACAAATGGTAGGATGGAGGTATTGACGGTGTGTCCCACTTTGTCTCGCTTAATCGGAGGATTTGACAGTGTGTCCCGCTTGATGTGTCCCGCTTAATTGGAGGTTTCCACGGTGTGTCCCGCTTTGTCCCGCTTAACCGGAGGTTTTGACGGTGTGTCCCGCTTGATGTGTCCCGCTTAATCGGAGGTTTCGACGGTGTGTTCCACTTTGTCCCGCTTAACTGGAGGTTTTGACAGTGTGTCCTGCTGGATATGTCCCGTTTGTATTGTTTTCAGATTTTGGCGGTGTGTCCCATCATGTCCCACTTCAAATGGAGATTTGCAAGGTGTATGCCATCATGTTGCATTTGAACCTTACTACCTTCTAAGGCCTCGTGTCCCGCTTACAGCTCTTTGCGGAACTTAGGGCCCGGATCAATTTTTTCAAAAAATTATGATTTCAGCATAACGCTCATAACTCCCTCAAATCTTGGTCTTTTCTCCTGATTCCAACACCATTGTACTTGTATGGGATGCCCGCACCTGCATGCACCCGTGGATATAGGATGATTATATAATCTGTACCAAATATGGTAAGTCACCAATTTGTACGTATATCACCTCCCGTACAAACACAAACAGTCTAGGCATCATGATGTCCTCGCATATGTCTGACAATATATATATCCAGCTGCAGGCATGTTTTGACTTTCAATATCAGAGCCCCATATGGTCCTGGATATGACCCAGTATATGTAGGCCAATGGTATAGCATAATTACAGCACATGGACACAAAACATCATACATGCTATGTTTATTGCATGATATCCAGTCCTATAGTTACCTAGGGCATGTACAGGAGGTGATATACACAAAATGATCCTAATTTCCGTATTTGGTGCAGATCATATATCCACGGGTGCATGCAGGTGCGGGCATCCCATATGAGTACAATGGTGTTGGAATCAGGAGAAAAGACCAAGATTTGAGGCAGTTATGAGTGTTATGCTGAAATCATCATTTTTTGAAAAAAAAAATTGATCCGTGCCCTAAGTTCCGCAAAGAGCTGTAATCATACCCATGGTTGCGGCGGTAGGCGGACATGTCCCGCTTGCTGAGCTTTGCACGGGGCAGCGGTGGAAGTGTCCCCCTATGTCCCACTGCTCACTGCGGGGTAACGGCAGGGGGGACATCCTTTACATCGCCTCTAGCTAGACATGCCCTAAGCGGGACATGGTCTGTCTAACTAGGGGTGTTCTTCAGTAATGGCAGGTGCGCTAGCGGATGCTGGCTTCCAACTCGAAGGACCCGCAGCTGCCCTGATTGGCGTCACTGGCAAAGAACCAAATGTGTACGTTGCGACATCGCAGGTCAATAATCTGCTCCAGGAACAGCACCTCAAGAAAGAAAACCTCCAGGGTGCCACATACGAATATTACAAGTGGAATATGAGGCTCGTGGCATTTACCATATTATTTTCCCTCCTCAGCACATCGCCATACATTCCCATCCTTATCCAGCACTCGTGTTTCAACCAAGTGCTTTATCCAATCCTCCGCATTACTGGGTCATCAATCTGTGTCGCTTTCGCGCAGTTTGTGATCCAATCCAGGATCAAAACAATTTTATCCATACCACCTCTTGCCACTACTCCGACAACAGCCGTTACTCCCCTTTGGGTGTGTCAAATTGCCCTTGTGGCCGGCATTGTTGCTACGGCATGCGGATGCTTTTCAATCGTTCAACAGACTTCCTCCCAAAATACCCTGATATGGCTCGGGCTCGAAGCGGTTCTCTCAATTCTTCGTGTATGGCTTTGGGGAACAAATCCCAGCAGCGATGAAATAACCCATATCAAATTCCACATCCGAATTGACAAACGCGATCCGCGAGACGCAGCAAACGAGAGGGTGGAAGGACCGGTATGCGACCCCGGCTGCTTGCGATCATGCGATTTCACTGAGTCCACCCCACACTTGCAGCGTGAAGAACTTCAGGCTGGCTCATTTGGGGCCACTCCGACTCCAACTGAATACATACCCCCTCCCATCGGGTTCTTCGCGACAGCGAGGTCCTCGATATCCTAGTTGAGAAACGCGGTCTGCGACACACGACCACGGGAGTGGAAGCGCCGGTATGAGCCTGCGGCTGCCTGCGCATCCGCTATTTCACTGATAACATTTCATATACATAGCCGCAGCGTCGTCGACTTGAGTCTTGCCCATTGGGGCTTGAGTCCGGTAACCCGGGAAGGCCAGGAGTAAGGTGGTCACCGACGGCAACAAGACAAGATAGTGGACAGCAGACGGCAGATCAGGTCTGCCGTGGAGGGGAACAGCTGTGTGACGAGAATGCATCATTCTGCGAAGTGCGTCGCCCACTCACAGTATTTGAATATGTTGCTCACATTACCAGTGCGAGATTCGCTACGAGGCATGCGAGAGCACCCGTACTGAAAGTCTGCTCCAGCAGGCAAACGAGCGAGAACAAGCGGTCACGAAAGCCATCAGAATGTATGAGTAGCTCGATGCCTGGGACGACGATGAGAGTCGCGACGCGTCCCACCGCGCATCCTGATGCTGTCCTGCCCCCTTCCCCTCCCTTCACGAGACGACTGCATTGCCGACTGAGATGCCCAGAGAGGTCGAAATCAAAGATATGCTATCATCGTCCATGGTCAAGTCTGAGGATGAAATGATGATATTAAGAGCAGCATAAGATAAGCTCTCAGGAGTAGGGAAGTCAGGTGCCATGTCGAAGCAGAGGTGGTGCAAGTTTGGATTGGATACTGAAAATGACACACATTGACCGGCCAAAAGATGGGCAATTAAAGAATACCGATGGAAGGTCACAGACTCATTGGGATCAGCGGACAAATTATGAGCTGCAAGCAAGTTGGAAAGGTTCACTTCATCACAGGAAAAGATATTGACATGGGAGGTAGTTAGAAGGGGGGGATATATTATACTCAGTGAGTTCGGCGCAGACCCGGGCATCTCGACCGAGGCATGTTGCCTTGACTTAAATGTGAAGTGTGGACTCGTAGCGAAAATATGTGTTGTATGTTGGTAACCTGGCTACAGAAATGGGGGAGCTTGCCTAATCTCAGTTTCCACGTACTGGCTATTGATATGAATGAATCCTTTTCACTGAGATCACTCACCTCCTCCTTCAGAGTCAGCCCTTCCTCTTGTAGATTGCCCACGCAGGAGTGAACGGGAGCTGAGTTCCTAGTTGAAATTTTGTCGTCTCATCCTGGCAGAAAAATGGAGCCTAAAAACCAGTTAAAAATAATTTTTTAAACTCGTAACAAAACATGTTTATTTCTGAAAGGGATTACCACTTTGTCCCGTATATCTGAAACTGAGCACAACCAGATGTGCCGTGTTGGGGCTCATTATCGACCTTCGACTCCCCGACAGACATTCGACTTCAAGCCTCATTCGGGCCGTTCCAGGCATACTAGATTTTTTATATCTCGCCCAGTACCCAACGCAGTCCACGGCAACTATTTCGCTCCTGGACGATACCTTTGAAAGCTTTCACAACAATAAACAGATTTTCGTGGATCTGGGAATTCGCGCGGACTTCAATTTTCCAAAGCTCCAGAATCGTCGTCATTACCCCATGATAATTAAGCTCTTGGGCTCGACAGATAATTATAACACTGAATACACGGAGCAGTTGCACATAGATCTTGCCAAGGATGCCTCCCGAGCGACCAACCGCAAGGACGAATACACTCAAATGACACTGTGGTTAACTGATTTGTACCTGGCGCCACAAAGAACGAAGTTCAAATTGTGGGTGATGCTGGGAAAGTCATTATGATGTATGAATTTCTCTCGCTGCCCTGACCATTTTCAACATTGATGTGGGGAAAATATTGTCGTCACGGAAGGGATACTGCTGTGTTGTGTATTTTTTTTCCCCCGCTGCGCGGGCCATCTTCAATATTAGAATAACGGCTGATGATTATCGACAACACACTGTTGAGGATGATTGGCTGGGACTATCTCTCCGTGTTTACAACTTCTTCGAACAAATGGCGCAAGGAGCGGGCGTAGGTGGGAAAGGATGGGAAGGCTGCAACACCACCAGAAGCGGATGAATGAGAGGAGATACCGAGTGGGAGCACAGATGACAATGGAGAGTTTGCGGGCGAAACAGGGGGATTTTGGAAGGGGATGGGCTTTACCCGTAATCCTAACTTTGTGAGTATTCATCTCTCATCTTCTGCTTCGCACCCAAGTACGTAGGCCCTCGTTCTTGTTTTTAGTTTAATGGCCTTTACTCGTAACAAGGGCACGAACCTTTTCCCCATGATTCTCGGCCTTTTCCTTGAGATTGGAGGGATGAGTTCCCGTGTCCTGAAAACCCTGAGCAATGCAGGTGCTTTTGTGTCCGTCTCCTTGATACACTCTTTTCTCTTTTCCATTTACCAGGTTGATACAACTTTCTCGACATAAACTAAAACCATATAATTCCTCATAGCACCGTCGACGAATACCTACCCCCCTATGAAGGAAGACCCAAAGGTCATGTGAAGTGCGATTGGGAAGCAAACACCAGCCATTTTGAGTGCGACTTGATGCTAATGCTGGACTTGAAGTTGAAGAATGGAAGGCGAGCCTCTGTTCCCCACGAGCAAGGGTTTGAGTACAACTCACATCCAGAGTGCCAATTATCCCAGAGCCACTTTCTGGGCCACACTTTTCAGAAATGGATAGCCCTGGTCAGTACAAATGTTTCCCGTGGTTCAGATTTGTCTCGTAGCCATTATCGCCTTTTCCACACGCGTTCTGCCGGAGAGTAATAAATTGCCACATGGGTGACATCAAAAAGTGGACGGACGTAGCCATCGAGCGAACCACCAAGTGTGGAATGGAGGGATAAAAAGACTTGCAAGAAGAACACCGAAGAAGAAGCTAGAAGGTTAGCGGAATTTAGAGTAAATGAAAGTTGAGTTCCGAATAATCAGTCATGTCAGCCTTCATTTTTTTTGCTCCTCGTAGGCAGACTGGTTGCGAGTCTATTCCACAACGTGGTTCACCAGGGGTTAAATTTTCTGTGCGTGTGTTTGGGGATCCATTCACTCAGCCGGCTATGATTCGACCAGAAAATGAACACTCATTCCACTTCTGGACCGAGAAGAGATAAAATATGTGCATAGCCACAAATTTCAGCAAATTTCCATAATGTGATTCACCGGGGGTTAAATTTTCTGTGCATGTGTTTGGGGGTCCATTCATCTAGCCAGACTATGATTCTACCAGAAAATAAACACTCATTCCACTTCTGGACCGGGCAGAGATCAAATATGTGCATAGCCCCAAAATTCAGCAAATATTCCATAATGCGATTCACTTGGGGTTAAAATCTCTGTGCACGTGTTGGAGGGTGCATTCACCTTTTCAGACTATGATTCAACCAGAAAATTAACACTCATTCCACTTCTGCACTGGGACGAGATAAAATATGTGCACAGCCACAAAATTCAGCAAATATTCCACAACGTGATTCGCTGGGGGTTAAAATGGCTGTGTGCATGTTGGAGGGTGCATTCACCTAGGCAGAGTATGATTCGACCAAGAAGCGAACCCTCATTCCACTTCTGCACCAGGAATGGATAAAACATGCACACAGCCAGAAAATTCAAAAAATATTCCACAACGTGGTTCGCCGGGGGTTAAGGGATCATGTGCCTGACAGGCTGGGCGTGCAAACTTGAAGCGAACTGTGCCCACGACTTCCTTTTACGACTAGATAAACAACGTACACCGGTCAAGGCGGAGTTCGCTTTACGACGTGCGGAAGGATGTCCAAGTTCGATTCTCGACGTTGGTAAACTGGCCGCTTCTGCGGAGATGAAGCAAGTATTCCTCTAGCAGGTCGGTTATGAATGAGACCGACGCGTTGCCCTCTCGGTTGACGGCGGAAGCAAGCGCCACCAGGACGCAGGCTGTCCCGACGCATTCATTACTCACCATTCATATCTGCTAGCAGTTGGCTAGCATAATTAGACCAATGGTCTATTCGGCAGCTTTATCCCTTCTGCTCAAACTACTGTATATAATCTGCGCGAACTCGGCATCCAAAACAACCGATTTCTCCTCTTCCGATGAGACTTGCTCAGATCATCGTTCTCCTTATCGTCTGCATTAAGCCCGCCATTACTGGTGCAGTAACCCCCGATTCAATCACGGAAACTGAGGGGGAATTTTGCTTAATCACCCGAAGAAGGAGACGAATGCCGATCGCTTTCGCCGCGTTGGGGGCATGTGTTGGGGCGTGCATACACCTGGAATGACTATGGTTCAACAAGAAAATAACCACTCATTCCACTTCTGCACCAGGAAGAGGTAGAATATGAGCACAGCCCCAAAATTCAGCAAATATTCCACAACGTGGTTCGCCGGTGATCAAATTTTCTGTGCGCGTGTTGGGGGTGCATTAACCTGGCCGGACTATCGCCAGGTTTGTCAGAGTCCGGTACTAGGGCCGCCTGCGAATGATAGAATAGACAGAAATGAACTCTGATTTCTTCCTGAGCTTTGCATGGACTCGATGAAAGCGCAGCGCCTTGCGAATGCGTCTCGAAGGACCAGTGGGGACATCCATTGGAAGAATGAGCGCGAAGGGATGCGACTTATTTTCCACAGAACCAGAAAATAGCTGATTACATTGAGAAATTAAAGAGGCAGCACTTCCAAGTACACCATTCAGCTAATATATATCTTGTTAACTGAGGTCCTATGGTCGACCTTAAAAGTTAGGGGCTTTTTTCATCTAATCACTCATTATCATTTCCTCTAGAGGCATGACATGAGATTTTTCGCGTGAAAACCACAGCATAGGATAACTGAAGTACTGCTTCATAGTACCATGGAGATCCGCCAGCACCTTGCATGCGACTAGACGTGCACCTTCCCCATCTGGAGGGGGGGGGGGGGGGGGGGGGGCGATTAGCCGAGCAGTCTGACTGATTCAGTGATCTGACATTCATGCCAACATTTTATTTGAAGTGATTCTGCCCGGGAATGAGCCCAAACGATCGCGTGCAGAACTTTCCATCACCACTGTATGCCAATATGGACTTGAACCAATGTCGACGTGTTCTCCACAATATTGGGACTGGCTTTTTTTTTGCCCAGATGTCGAGTCCCTACTGTACAACTAGGGTCAGTCAGAGTAGCCATTTTCTGGTGGTTTTGGGGTCGGTTTTGCAGGAGTACTATACCTGACTGCCTAGTGGGCCACTTGCACAATACAAGGAGATAGACGCTGAGTTGTCGAAAGCTATGTATTGGAGAATGGAATAGGACCTCCGACGCTGGTCCACACCAAATTTGGAGGCAAAGTGATCGGCCGATCCAAAGTTGTGGCGTGTTTGGGCCCGGGCCGAAGCGTGAGATCATCATTTTCTTAACGCCGAACAGCCGAAACACGTCTTTTCTCGCTCAATTCTTTGTCGATGCACGACTTGCGGGACTTGTTCTTCTCGTCTCGTTCCAGACATCAATACCACCCACCATTATGCCTCCGAAATCCTCAATCGCCCCTCCATGGTCTCGAAGAACAAGCGCAGTGCGACATCCAGTGGCACATTCTGGCCGTCCTACATCAAGGGAAGTCTTTGCGCTGTGAGCCTGAGACTTGGCATATGCCATTATGATCATGAATGCCCCATATGTAGAGGTATGATCATGTTCTATGTGTCTCTTTCATTCCTCCCTGCTGTACATTCTATTAAATGACCCAATTGATGCGGTGTCGATATTCGGATTTTTTTGGGAAGCCATGGGTATCGGGGTCATGAAACTTGTACACAGGTATGTCCATTTGTTTCCTATGAACCCTATTTCAACTTATTTGGGTCATGATGCCCTGTTTCCGTGCCGGCGCAGGTTGATTAGTTCGCAGGCCCATCCCACCTAGTTCACACCGCTTGGCAAAAGAATATCTATAGCCCTTCTATAGCTTGAATGTAGGCTTTAAATGTATGAAATATTACCTTAAGACCTCCAGGTCAGCTCCAGATGCACTGGACAGTTCAATCTGCCCTTGAACGATGTGTTAAGTCGGGTGGCCCACTAGGCCGTTTTTTGCCTTTTCGGGCATGCCGCCGGAAGATAATTCACGCAAGCTTCAAACCGCCATGAAAATTCGGCCAAAGTTGTTCCAGTTGTTTGAAGGATGCATGCCTTTATTTTAAATCCCTCTGGACCTTCTCAAGTCAACCACGCGCAGTGATAATGCGCCGAAAACACGAAGGTGACCCACTAGCCGGTCGGCAATAGTAGAAAGAGCGAAGAAAAAAGGGGAATGGGCAGGAAACGACATGAAGTGTGCTATTCGGGCTCACTGTAAGTCCAACACGGTTTTGTGGCCTAAGTCCATCTCCACCTCCGAGGACTTCTCCGCGAAACTTCTCCGCGAAAGTACGCAGCATTGGTACGTCGAAGGTTGAAAAGTTGGTGTCGACCGGTACCGCAAGCGGCAGTGCTGAGGAAGCGATGGCCATGTGCATCAGGAAAACCCCCCCAAGATAATTTGAGATAATTTTGACAACATTGTCTCAAATTATCTCGATTATCGGCATGTGGTCAAATTTGCTGAAATTATGTTACCCAAACCAAATCTAAGTAAAATTTGACCAAATTATCATCAAATTATCAAACAATATGCTATGACATTCCTCGTTTTACTTGCTCATATCGGACACAAAAGTAGACAAAACAAGCATAGGATTGCACACTAACTATTACACAGGTAGGTAACGTAGGACTACAAGGGAAAAGATCATACACCCCCAGTTCTAAGAGATGACTGAGACAAAGAATCGTTCAAGAGTGGACATTGACACTTGACGAACAACTTGAAGGACTACGCACTTGAACCAAAACCAGACGTTGCGCAAGGTTGAAACAACAGGCCACAACAATGATTTGCGCCGACAACATTTGATGAGCTTGAGAACCGTGGACTTGAAATAAAAACAGTTCATTGCACGACACTGAAACCAGAAGCCAGAGCCGAAAAAGCAGCGTGGATTGAACTAATTGATATGGACTTGAGAGCCAGGGGTGAGAATAAAACCACAGATGGATCTTCTTGATGTTTGAAAGGATGATGTCGTGTACCGGTTGACGGCAGCCGTGATTGATGGTTTTGAGGGCGACGTGGCCAAGAGCGAACTGAGGGATGTAGAAGAGAAGGGGGGGGCAAGGAGGGCCGGGGAGGACGACACAAGCATGAGAAGAACATACGAGACGGTGATGTGGCACTTGCATACACGGCCGTGAGAAGGGTGACCGACAGCAGTGAGAAGGGATACGAGGACAGAGCACGGCGAGCTGAGCTGGGCACATGTTTGGAGACTTGGAAGGGGTCGATGGGGTTCACGGTGGGCGATGTGGACAATGAGGGGAGGAAGTACTGTCCCTGACATTTTGAACCCCGTGCTTCAAAATGTAACAGTCCAGCACAATCATTTCAACGCCTTTCAGCCGGGCTCGGCAGGAATAAGCATGTAAGCTTTCTCCGACGCGAGGCCATCAAATTTGTGCGGGCTAAGATACTGCCCCGCCATTTTGCGCCCCGTGCTTGGAAATGTAATAGTCCAGCACAATCATCTCAATGGATTTCCATTTTGAACCCCGTGCTTCGAAAATTGTAACAGTCCAGCACAACCGTTTCACTGCATTTCAGCCGGGCTCGGCGGGAATAAGGGTATTTGAACATCCCGTGGGCAAGATACTGTCCCCGCATTTTGAATTCCGTGCTTCAAAATGTAACAGTCCAGCACAACCGTGACAGGGTGTGCCGAGTTTCGGGCTCTGGACGCAATTTTAAACACCTCCTTTTCACGAGGGCTGAGGGCTCTCCATACCTATCCAAAAGATGCTATTCAACCTCGGCAGGATGTGCCGAGTTTCGGGCTCGGGACGCAATTTTAAACAGCCTCCTTTTCACGAGTGCTGAAGGCTCTCCATACCTCGGCAGATACCTATGACCTCATTTTTCATCAAAAAATCGAGCATCCATTCCGAAGTTCTGTTCGGAAGTTTGCCTCCATAATAAACACAGACATCTGACCTGGACTTTGTGGCCGCAATTGCATTACCACGGCTGTTCCTGAAGTTAGCGGACATTTGTCGCCCTTTGGTTTACTTGTGTCTCCCGGTGGTCTACCGTTGCATCATAGGCGGTTGACCTGCTTGGCAAGTCTGGATCAATCTCTCGATATAACTGAATAATAAATGGGTTAACCTGGTTGGCTTCACTGTACAGACTCTCAAGACATGTGATGCTTCCTCTATGTGAAGGACCCTCAACTCCACCTTAGGCCGATATCTACCAGAATAGCCCAATACATCACCGTCGTAGGGGTCACCATCATCCTCAAGTGGGTCATTCCCCGAGCCGTGTTCCTCAGCGGCGGTATCAGTATTGGCACCCTCATGTTCGGCACTATTATCATTAAAATTCTCCAAAATATCTTCATCAGGGATGTCCTCATCCTCCTCAACCAACAATTTATGCTTCCGCCGTGCAGAAGATTTCGAGATTTTCTCGACACGAGCAACAAATTCCCAGACAGAAACAAGCTCTAGAAGTGATCCGCGATTCTGGTAGTCAGAAGTGGACCGCTCAACTTCGTCGACGTTCTCCTTCCAGCTCTCCTTCCAGCCTTACGACCATCATTCTCAATTGTGGCTACGGCGATGAAGCAGACTGCGCCATCGAGTATGAAGCACATGTACGAGTTTACTCCCTCAACTAAAAGCCAAAATACTGAATGTTGCTATATAGCCGTTCGATATTATAGCATTTTCCTACTTCCTTATTTCTTTAGAACCTCTTTTCGGGACCACACTTGTACGACTTTATTCTACTAAACACCAAAATGGTTAATCTTTCTGGTTCTCATTGTACACTATTGCCACCTAGTGCCACATCTGCTTACTTTTCTCCCTGAGCTGTCGGCGCTGGCGCTGTATATAAAGGTCCCATCTCAAGCGACTGGGTCTTCCAACAAATATTCTCGCCAATTAACACTTTACCACTTTACCGCACTCTCTCGATGCCGCACCAAGGCCCTCCGTGCACACCAACGACCTTTCACCATGGCTGGTCTCTGGCCGATCACGATTCCCATGCTGACTCCTTCTATTGGGTGGTGATCGTCGGGCACGTACCCGGGATTTATTTGGATCAGTATGTTCTTATCTCTTGTCCTTCATCTTTGCAATTATACTAACGCATTTTCATCCAGTTCTGAAGCCGAACACCAAGTGTTCAAGGTGCATAATATGCGACGGAAAAAATTCCCGACCCATTCAGAGGCCGTACAATATACTCGAACGCCCAGAAGATTCGCCTAAAGACGTCCCGACTCCGGGAAGGCTGCCGACCCGCAATATATAAGAAGAGGTTCAACCGTCCTTCACTTCATCTGATGTCGTATTTGTGGGACCGCGACCCCTTAACCTATGCGACCAATTTCTCTGTTAGTCCGGATCAAGTTCCACATTAATTCCTGACGCGTCCATAGGACCTGGACCTGGAGGCACTCTACTTAGAACCCGGACAGTTTTTATCGCATCTGGTGCAAAGCGGTGTCCTATCTGGATGCTAGGCATCTAACCTTTATCCAAACACTTGGGCGTGTCTGGAGCCCCACCGATTCAGTTCTGACTGGTCAGAGAATAATCGAACATAATCAATTATATAACAATTAAATATGATTAGTTACAATTATATTATGATTATATTACATTACGGGTTGGGACCATATTTAATCATAATCTTCCAGCCCTATCCCTCAGACAGTCAGCAATTTTCTTATCTGATAGGTAAGTGGCTAAAGACCTGTCCTCCTGGGGCATGTCCTCGTCATGTATCACAATATTCAGCTGCACTTTCCAGGTTCTTATTTGACGAGTCGTCTCATTTGTGATGAACCGCAAACAGTGTTTTCCACAGGATAGCCGCAGGACATGAGCGCTGTGAAGCTTATTTCTCGCCAATTCCTCCATTGTTCATGACTCCGTCCCGCACGCTCGTTGTCGTCCAAATGTAATTGTGTCTTGCTGCTCATGCATTCTACCTAACCTATGACGACTCTAAAATTCTATGTAACACGTGTTTTCAACTATCAACGCCTCGTTCGCCGCCAACTGCAACACCCTTTTTTGTGGCCCTCCAATGGAAATCCTCCCTGAATCCGTTCCACCATAACTCACCACCAGGCTCAAAATTTGTGGAAAGTAATTTAAGGGGAATAATACACCCTACCGGACCAACATTCCGTCTCACAGCGCCGTGAAATGCGAGGAAGACTCATCTGTAATTCGATGTTTCTGTCTCTCAAACCCACACTAAACACAACTGTACGAACGGCTCGCTCAATAAATCCAAGGACAACACAACAAAGGTAAACTACACAACGTTGTTTGAGCGCAGTGGCCGTGAGGTAGGCTTCGACTTGGGCTTTGGTTGCATCTTTGCCTTAGCGGATTTCCTACCTGGGTTATGCTTCGCTCGCTTGGAAGGCGGTTCCCCCTCGATGTCCCGGTCTCCCTTCCTCTTTGTCATCACCGGAATCGGATCGGTGGCCGAGAATTGAGATTTTTCCAGGCGGCGGAAGGTGGGTGGGCGGTTTCTTTGTCATGAATCGCTGTTTCCCTGACGCTGATTGACCTGTTGTTTGCACATGGGCTTTACATGAACTCATGCCTTGAATTTGGGTTCTTGATATTAAAGGTCATCTATGGAATGTGAATCACAACAAATAATATGTCAGGGATACTTAGAAGCAATATGAATGACGGAGTCCATACATGCATAACCATGTTCAGCCCTCCGATTAAATGTTTGATCTATATGTTGTCTGAATTTGGCACTTGGAATGCTTGGAAGCAAATGGCCAGTAATCTCGGTCAGCCAATAGAGGGCTGTGACTTACGGTAGTGATCAACTTGCTGTCGAACCCCGATCAGTTGAATTCATTGTTCTGCCAAGTTCATTGGCCACACCGTCGTAGTTTTGTCATGGTTGTATTGAAATAGGGTACAGAAGACTCATGGCGGAGGTCGTTTCACTGTGCAGTTAATTTTGACGTCTGTGTGGCCTGCAAAGTCTTCCTGAACTGAAGACTATTTTGTGAATAACTCGGTCCAAGTTTTAAATAACGGGCTCTCTCCCTTACCAGGCCCTACAGGGGAGTAATTTGACTCAATAATCCCGAAGCCCATCTGCGGATGCGTCAGTCAACGTCAGTGCAATACTGACGCAGAGTGGCTGTGCACTGACGCAGAGCGGCGCACCATTGACGCTGGTCGGCGCACAGATTGGTGAAGCATGACTGCTGCTGGCAATTGAGTTCTTAGGATGATCAGCATTTACTTGGTTATATTGAACCAAAAGGAAACCATTCGTGGAGCTGTGGAGGTTGAACCGTGGAAACCTGTTGGCGTAGATTGACGCAGATTGACGCAAACAGAGAGTATGGTTTTTTCGGTGCTTTGACCTTTTCCGTACTCTATCATGCAGGTTCGGCCTCACTTGTGACTACTGAGGAAATTCAAATGTAAGTTTACATGAGCCCATTTAGTTTACAGCCTCTGAATTGCACTTTACCTCTTTATAAAATTGCGCAACTCCGTCCGAAGCCTTTTAAACTCCGCTTTTGAGAGATCAGGCCCGAGGCTTTGGAAGCGCTCAATAAACGGCGCTTCCTCGGGGCTTTTGGCCCCATGATCAACTTTAAGCGCGTGCGCGCCTATAAAAATGTCCACAAGGCCAAACTTCGGGCTCGATACTCATGCTAGTGATCGATACTGATACTGATACTGAGCGGAGTTTGAAATCTTTGTCATCAAGAAATGATGCGCACGAGTTCGAGTCTCACAAGTCGCAAAACATTATTCCTCCCATTTTTGGCACCCTCCTTGCTTCAAATGACAGATAAAACTGAACTGTTGCACTTCAAAACCCCGGATTCTGTTTGGAGAATTTAATGCCGGTTCTCAGGACTAAAATGAACCAGCTCTGAGTTGAACAGCCCGTGAAAGTTGGTGTTCAAATGGCATGTTTTCTCCTTATTTTGGCTCTAAATTCTGCTGAGGATGGCATAAATGGAGCCCAGAGAAAGGTTAGCCACATATTAACCATTGAGGATTCACAAATCTGTTTGGTTTTAGCCACCTAGACTGTAGATGTGGGAAAACCAAGACGGAACAAGCAGATAACTGTGAGTTAAGGACAGGAGAGTGTGTCAAATGAATGCCTACTGAAGAAGGGTAGCTGTAGGTACTTTAGCTGAATCATTTGCACAAATATTGGCTTCAAACTTGCTGAGTTTCGGAACTCTTCCCGATTTGGGTGGAATTAAGAGTCCGCTCAGTATCTGAAACTCCGCTCAGTATCGAAGGTTTCTTACATGGCGCGCGCAGCGCGGAGAAAAATCTGGAAATATTTGGGGAAATTTTAACGCATTAAAAGGCTAGCCAACCTTTTTTTCAGAGTTTTCAGAACCTTGTGTAGTATCTTTGGCGCTTTATTTCAGTATCGAGATCAGAGGTGGTGTTGTTTGGCAAAGAGCTCTGATGCGCGGAAGCTTCCGAAATACCCTGAAGTAGATCCCCGAAATCCCCGAAATATTGTGTAATATTTTAGTTTCTTTTTCTTTTATTTTAATAATTTCCCTCACTAGCACCAGTATCGAGCCAAACTTCGCTTTTCTCACCTTTAAAAGTTTCCCGGTCGCGGCAGGGCAAACTCCGTTGAGTTTCCGCTAATGCCATACCCACGGTAGCTCTCCGTACTTGACCGACTATTGTATTTCCCACTGGCCGATAGCGTCATTATTCGGCATTCTCGGCACCTGCCGTCAAGTTGCTAATAAACTTTGACACTGCCCTGACGCTGACTTCGACTTATTGCTCCCACTGGATTGAAACGAAGGTGGCTCCAGGGAACATTCAGGCAGGTGTATGCTCTAAGTTGACGCCAAAAAAAAATCAACATCTCAGGCTTGAGAAGTCAATTGAAGTTGAGTTGAAGTCTGAGGTGCATAGAAAGTTTGATCTGTATAAAATATACCAACTACATAAATGAATGCAAAATAGGAGCTATACATGTATCTTGCTATCAGCGCATGAATTAGTAGCACATGGAAAGTAACTCTGATGCGAGAAGAGTTGAGCTGCAGTTGAAACAACTTGAAGAAACCAGCATGGTTCCGATTGCATATTCAATGGCATAGATTTCTCGGGCGCTATTGGGCACAATTGTCAGAAGAGTCTTTTATTCTGTGCTTTAGAACCCTTCGGCCTGGAGGGATAATTTTCGAGAGTGAAAAGTGGAAAATATAGAGTACAGAGGCAAATTGTCTTCTAATGAGAATGGGAAGTTCAAAAGATGAATTTAAAATACAGCTGGGATGAAGGGCAATCAACTTGGGTTGTTGTCTTATAATGCATCTCAAGCTCGCTCCTTCACTGTCAGTGCCAAAGTGTATATTGAACTCAACTCAGTTTTCAGTTCAACCAAATGATATACTGTTCCCAATCTGCCCTCTGCGACTTTTTAAATGCACGTAAGGGAATGGGAGGCCGCGAAGCGGCCGACCAATCCCTTGTGATATATAGGATTGAGTCAGCTGTTTTTTTTACCTGTAGAATTTACCGCAAACGCCGAGGCAGTGCCACATTTTTGCCGTGTTGATACGTGTACCCGGGCATCTGGTTCCACATGTGAGTTGGAAATACATATTCTGAATAGACATATCTCTCAGGGACCGTATTCCGGACACTTTGGCCTTCTAGAATTTGTGCCCGCGAGCAAATACAAGGGTACAAAATGATCCGGCGAGCCAGCTCCGTATTCAACTACGAGGGCTCTCCAGCCGCCGCACTATAAAGCATCACGGCTGTGTTCGGCAGGGATAAGGCAGCACTTAATGAATTTAAGCTTTCTTGAGACCCACAATGTAAAATATTGCCCTGAGCTTCCCGTGAGCAAGGCTTTGAATGGAGTGGACACCCGGAATACGAATATTACTCTGTGGTTCCCACGAGTATAGATTGGTGGATGGGGAAGTACAGAAGTCGATGTAACTGATAGTTACTTGTCCTTGGTGTTAAAATTTGCTTTTATGTGTTTATATATATATATTTATTTTTAAAACAATGTTAATGTGGAACGAGTCGTACGTGGTCGAGAGTTGTATAGGAGAAGGTGGTGTCTACTTCGCTGGAAAGCTGCTGCGCATAGTCTAGCACATCCTCCACGGTAATCTTGGTGCGCGCGGTGAACACCATGAGCTGGGTAATCCGGTCCAAATTACGAATGGATTCGGACAGCTTGTTTAGCACGTAATTATATCGGTCGTAGTTCGCTGTTGGTTGGCCGGTTACATTCAAAGAAATAAAATAAGAAAGAACGGATAGACGTTGTTTACCGTTGTGAAACTGGTCTTTTATTTTCAGCATCCGGATTTCTTCAGCTGGCAGCGCGGCGTTCTCGTAGTCGATCGGGTGTTTAGTGACGGTCCCAATTGCGCTTGCCGATGTGTCGTTCACAATCGCAGATATTTTGTCAGCTCCTTTTTATTTCGGGTAAGTCATGTGAAACGGTGGGTGGTGACTCACTTTCTTTCGGCTGCGAATGCAGTGCTTGCTGAGCTGGCAAGCCACCCCCGTTCATGAGTCTAAATCGGCGTAGTCGACCTGGCGCTTTGTTGCGATACACTTTTTTTCAGGAATTGGTCGTATGATGGGAAAAAATCGTCCCTGTTCATGTCAAAGATGAAGGCCGATTTCCGGTCGCAGCCCACTTTGGCCGTGCGGCAGGTGCGACAACTGGGATGGTCTTCGTCGATTACGCATTGCCTCTTCGACTTGCTATTTGTGCATTTTTGGCAAGACTGTACAGTGATGTATCAGCATTCTGAATCGGCGATGGAGAGCGTGTTAAGAGTCGAAGGCAGGAAATGTCAAGCTATTCTGAATCCCAGCAAATAGCGGGTCGGAATGTACGAGAACAGAGGCTTCCTCTGCCTTGTAAAGTGAGAAAATAACAGTGCTAGATTGGGAATTGAAATTGGGGAACTTTAACTTACAGCTGTATGGGTTCGGTTCCATTCCACGAGCTCATCGGCTCCTACCCATTTATTTTCTGCTCCATGGTACCTGGCTGTGACTTCCGCCACGCGTTTCCAGAACCGATTTACAACTTCGACCACGGGTTCGACTTCTGGCAAAGACATCATAGGAATGGCATCCGGAATGTACTCCTCGTCTTCTGAAGTACTTTCCGGGGTGCATTGCGCATGAGCCTGGTTCAGACTCGCCGGTGGTGGAAGAACGGGATGAAGGTCAGTTGTGATGCGATCATATAGAAACACCATCACTTTTCTTGATATCGGACCGTTGTACGTAGTGATGCTTGGCACGACTCTGACTCACTCTGTTTCTGCTCCCACCATCTTGCCCACCTGCGTAGCCCACTTCTCTCGAATGCTGCTTTCTATCTTCTTAGACGCTATGTTCCCACTTGCTGCGTCGCGCGATGGTCAGCCGGTTTTCTTCATCGGGACCAATATGTCGCTCATCATGTTCCAGCCGTGCTCGACAACAGCCTCCATGTATGCGTAGCGTTAATCTGTGCAATCGCATTGATACGTGCCTTGTTTGGCGTGTTTATGGCCTCTATGAGGCAGGCCTCGGCTTTGTACCCCGCGCCATATTGGCCAGCCCTGTTCGTATCGGACGTGGGCTTTTACCCTGATGCCCCTGAGGCAGGAGCCGGTAGAGCTACCTTATGTCATCCCTCAGCCGGCGCTGTAGAATCAGACGCTCACAGTACCGGTCCAGACTTCGTGTTTGTCGAAGGCGGTGGCATCCGTAAACGCTTCAGCGGTAAAACTCTGCGACGTTATATGGTTGATCCAAACGGTTTGAAAGGCTGGCTTAACCGAGACTTTCAATTCGAATTCCAAGTTACCGTCAATGAAGTCGGAGCTTTCCTGAAAAAAGATACCTCGTGCGTGGCTGTGTCTATGCCTGTCGGTTTGATGGCGGAAGACCTTACCAAAACGGAACTGCTTGCAATTTCCAGACAGCACGGTGTCCGCATATCAAGCAGAGAGACTGCGGTAAATGTTAGGTCTAGATTCCGAAACCATAACTGCGGTTTGTGCGATTCGTTTGTCTCCATCTTTTCGTGTCTCCCAGATTCTGTCGGCACGAAAGTGAGTGAAAAGACGATTGCCCGAGAATTGGTTGACCGTTATGGGGCCAGAAAAGCTGTTCTCAGACTTAAAATGCATCGTCTCAGGGAGACAGGGCGTCTCAAACATACGTCATTTCCTCCTAAACCTTTGAGCGATCGAGAGAATCTCGCAATAATAACAAGGTATTGCAAGCACACAGCCCCTTCTAATTTTGTGGAGCATGGTTGCGCAGTGTGTGGACGGTTGGTTCCTCGAAAGGCCCTCTCTCGATTATCGTCGTTCAGAGGCGATCTCAATCTGTTGGTTGCAACTGGTGTCACGAGAAAAGAGCAATTCCGCTCAGATGATCCGGTGGAAGAACTGGAAGGGCCTGTCTTGGCCAAAGGCTGTTCGTGAATCTGCGTTGACTGCGAGACCGAACTTTGCAACAATATAGTACCCAAATACGGCTTGGCGCGTCACAATTGGGTCGGTGAAGTACCTCCCGTTCTTCAGGAGCTCACTTATGCCGAGGGCGTTATGATTGCAAGGGTGCGCCATAATCGATGCGTTATCAGAGTCAATTCAGGAAGGGTAAGAATGAGTGCAAACGCTATCATGTTTTCACAGCCTGTTCTCAAGGTGTATCACAAACTGCCTCCTAGTAGGGAAGAGATTAACGACATTCTCGCCTTCGTGTTCACAGGTTATGCGCATCCGACTCCCGAAGAATTCGATAGGACGCCTATGTTGGTGAGAAGGCGGAAAGTGCTAGATGCGTTAGAGTGGCTGAAACTAAACCACGAAGGGTACGCTGATCTCGAGATATCTATGGATAACTTGATGTCTTATCCAGAGAGGCGTATTCCCGTTGTCGTTGACTTTCGGCGAAACAAATCTGGTGTATTAGAGTCGGTGCCTCCCAGGAGCACAGCAGTGAATGAGTTGCCCAAAGAGCGCGGCACCAGACCAGGGAAATGCACATTCGCTGTGCACGGTTTGAGTATGCAACCGCACCGATGAAGACGATAAAGCATGTGGCGCTGCAGCATTTGATGCGAGGTGGGAGAATGCTCGGCATTGAGCAGTCGGAAAAGCCGGTTAGCATGTACGACGACGTTAGCAGTTACCCAGGCATGTTCCCTTGGTTGGTCCCCTACGGGAAAGGCGGTATCGGACATCCAAGCCATAAGCACAAACAGGCAGAGACAATTCGGGAGAAGAATCTTCTTATGTATTACGACAAGCGCTTCCAAAAAGACACTTATTTTCCGATGGTTGCCTTCAATCACGAACAGTTAAAAGCCTCTGCTCTAGGAAGTAAACTGTTGGTGAAACGAGGTAAAATTGGCAACATTGCGAGAAGATTGAGAGCTATAAATCCTTTAGTTGCAGAAGATATTGCGAACAGGATGGTTAAGGGAGAGCATGTAAAACCGGTGACAGATGCGGAGAAGGCTTGTTTTGGACTAATTAATGATTTGGATGCAATAGCAGGTCGGGTTAACGGTTCTGTGACTTCCAAGAAATATATGAGAAACGAGATATGGTCTATGACGTCTTTCTTCAATGCGCCTACTTGGTTCCTGACGATATCTTGGTCTGATTTGCATCACCCAATTGCCTTGTATTACGCCCAGACTGACACCGTTTTCAGACCAGAAATTCGAAGCTATGACGATTGCAAGAAACTCATGTCCTCCAATCCAGTGTCGGCAGCGAGGTTCTTTCATTTCATGGTGACCGCTTTCCTCGAGGAAGTTCTTGGTTGGGAGAAAGCAGAAAGAGGTCTTTTCGGCCACACTAATGCCTATTACGGTACGGTCGAGCAACAGGGGAGACTCACTTTACATCTGCACTTGCTCTTGTGGATAGTCAACTCGTTATCTCCACAGGAGATACGAGACAGAATCATGGATCCGAACAGTGTTTTTCAGAAACGCTTGGTTAGATATCTTGAAAGCTGTCACCGAGCTGAATTTTATGATCCTCAAACTCCGGTTCGTAGAAAAAAGAAAGTAGCTGAAGATGCGGAGTCGGAAGATGAAATGCCTGACGGCGCGCTTCCTGGATATAAACCCCCTACACAGACTTACCTAAACCGCCGAATGCCAATAAACCTAAAGATTTGATGCAACGGTGGGGTGGTAGATTCAGACAAGAAGTTGATGATCTGTGGAGAAGATCGAACATTCATGACCATCATCATTCGATTGTAAACCAGGCAGCGAAAGAAGCCAAAGAAGACTGGAAAGGTTTAGATACTAAGAAAAGGAAGAGGGCTCAGAAGCTCATGAGCAAACTCACATTCGAGAGGAATGGTTGCTTGACGAAGAACGGGGTGTGTAGAGCTAGGTTTCCTCGCGAAATCTTCCTTGTATCCGAAGTGGACGCGTCTGGTCATCTCAACATCAAGCATGTTGAATCAATGATGAACACGGTTAACCCCGTACTCACGTATCTGATGCGCTGTAATACGGATGTCACCAGCTTAGTGTTCTTTTTTCTTTTTTGAACCTTGACCCGGAAGGCTCTGCGGTAGGGATGGCCACCGTCGCCGTCTTTACGGGTGGGACGGGGCCCGTAAGCGGCACCCCAGCCCGCGCCGTCTTGGCATCGGCCTCAAAAAATAAGCGGGCGGTTACGGGCGGTAAGCTTGCCGTCCACACCCGTCCGTTGACGGCCGCTGACGGCCACAGACGGGTTACTTAAATTTGCCGAAAAAAGGTCCGCGCGGTTGACTTGCTACAATGTGATCCAGAAGCTAAGAGTGTATACGGCTGCAAGAATCTGAGTTTCTGATGGGCAACGATTTCCTTTTTAAGTAGTCAGTTTCTGCTTGTGTAATTGTGACACTTTGTGACTCGCTCGTCGCGCCGCGTCCCCGCAAATTTCTTGTGCGCTCAACGACGAGATGGCTCGTGGCACTCTATGCACGGATGACAGTGCTATTGACCCGGTGCTCCTGGCACAGTCTGCTGCCGCGCGTAACACTGCCGCATTAAATGCACCGGCAAGAAAAGAGACGGCATCATGGACTTTGGCATCGGAAATGGCCATGATGTCCCACCTTCTCACCGAGGCCGCGGCATCCGGGGATGGTACCAACTTCAAAAAAACGACTTGGAAATCCACCGCTGTGGCCGTTAACAAGGTCATTGAAAAGGGCGCCCCAAAGACTGCCGATAGCTGCAAAAATAAATACCAAAAGGTGCGTGGCCAGCAGCTGCTCCTATGGACTTGACTAATATATTATTCCAGCTCAAGAATCTCTACCAACTTGTTTGCGAGATTATCGGCAACTCTGGGTGGACTTGGGACGACAAAAATGGGGCTTGCATTGATGCGTCGAGCAGCGGAGTTTGGGATGCTTGGGTGAAGAATCGTCGAAATGCCGCACCATTTCGCAATGCTGGATGGGCTCACCTGGAGGCCTTTCGTACCCTGATACCGCAGTCAATTCCGCGCGGATCCCATGTCTTCCGCCCACACTCCGTGCCCTCCCATCCACTGCTACAGTCTTCGCAGCCTAATGAAGACGAAGATGATTACGATGGGCGTGAGGGTAGTCAGGATTGGGATATTGCGAAGCCATTCGACAACAAGGATGACTCGGGCGACGACTCGGATGATGTCGAGAAGGAGAATGAGGTACGTAATCATTCACTTTGTCTTTATTCTTAACTGACATGTACTAGGCGCTGAAAACCCCTGCACCGCCTGCGTCTCGAAAGCGTACGGCTGCCGCACCTGCCACTGGAACCGCCAAGAAGCCTCGTGTTTCCGGTGGTGCTGCCGCTCTCACAGACATTGCCGGTCAATTTACCGATTTTAACGACATCATTCGTGTGGCGTTTGGCGGCCCCGGGCCGTCGAATAGTACAAGCATCGACATGCCGCCGACTCCAGTTCGCCTTCAGAATGCTATCAAGCGTGCGCGCACGTTGGAGACGTGGATGGAGAAGGGTAAACTTGTCTCCCTCCTCGAGGTGTTGGAGGCGAGCAAGAGTGCTGTGGATGTGTACGAATCGCTCGAGGACGACGACGAATTGCGCATCCTTTGGGTCAAACGAAAAGTAGGTATTACTGTTTAGAACATTTGTTGTAGCTACTCGTCGCAATTCATCTCCCCGCTCACGCAAAAGTGCCTGATAACTATCCCACATCTTCTGAGCAATCACGTCCCTCCGTTTGTCAGCTCTATCTTTTTCAGCCCTCGATGTCTGACCGTCGCAAGCGACCCAAATCCACAACGTAACCAGGATCGGATCGCGCACATCATCGAAGTCCTCGAGGTCTGTCGGGTCGTGTTTGAGAATGAGGTTGTGGATAGCCGCCAGAGCAGGAAGGATACGAGCTTGGAGTTCAATGTCGAACTGAGGTGGGTTTGTCAAGATAGCCCAGCGCTTTTTGACAACACCAAAGATGCGTTCAATGACATTGCGTGCAGATGCGTGCCGTAAATTGTACAATTCTTCTTTGGATGCAGGCCTGAAAATTGTCAGAAGAGTATTTCCGGGCGGAGGATCGAAACAATACCTAACACTAGCTCTTCCCCACTCTGCCAGGTGATAGCGAACACCGCGATAGGGCACAAGACATGCATCGCAACTTCCAAACCCCGCATCTGCTAAATAATACTTGCCTGGTGGTACATTGAGATCGTGGAGCCGTGCGTCAAAGTATACAGCAGCATCAGCAGCGGAACCGTCCCATCCACTAAGGATATATAGGAAACGCATGTCCTGGGAGCAACACGCGAGGCAATTCATCGTTACACCCCCCTTTCGGTTCCGCGCTGACTGCCGATCTGCAGCACTCGGACAGCAATTAATGTGGGTTCCATCCATCGATCCAAGTGCGCCCTCAAAAAATGGGAACCACTTGGGGTTATTTTGAATTTCTGGCGGAACAGGATCATGGGCAGTGGGCAGTCGGACATAATAGGTGTAGAAAGGCGGTGATGAGACGGTAATGAGAATGCGCCGGTAGTATCTATTTAAAATGATCAGCTGAGCGTAACCATAGAGGAGAGAATTGTGAATACTTCGAAATGGTGTCTGTGGATCGCTGAAATCGCTCCCCAACGTGCCGGAAGGACAGTCCCGTTACATTTGTGTACAGGAAAATAGCCGCTTGTTCCTGGAGCGAGACCTCTCTTGAATCGGTCAAGCCACCAACAACCCGTAGCTGGTTCATAAATGCAAGGAAGACATGAAGGCGCATCCCAAGCTCATTTTTAATTCGGTCTGGATGGCCGACAATCAGCTCTTTCACCCATGCTTCGCCAGTCAAAGCCGAGGTGTGATACGGCTGTTTCCAATAAAGGGGTGATGCGTAGAGGAACACAGCCAAGTATACCATGCGCATAAAGGCACAGGCAGCTGCCAGGAGCCTGCGGCGGCGCGTCGCCTCCTCAGCATGTCGAGAGGCAGCAGAAGAAGGCATTTTATTTCTGTAACGCGCCATGTCACGCATCTGGGCACCTGACTACTTAAAAAGGAAATCGTTGCCCATCAGAAACTCAGATTCTTGCAGCCGTATACACTCTAAGCGAAGTAACGAAGTGACGAGAATGGCGCGGACTCCAGCAAACAGCAAATCAACAGCAAATTAACACCATTATACAAGGGGATATTTCTTGACTCGGGTATTTTAATCAGTATGACGCTTGAAAAACAACTTGCACTGTCCGCCGGCCGGGAAATTAGCCTGACATCACCCAAATCAGCACAAATCAGCTGGAAGCGTTCCAGAAGGCATACAAAACCATGTTTCATAGTCATGCTGGCCTTTGTGGTGCTCTGATCCGCTGTTACTGCAAAATTGCGAACGAGAGCGGCTAGGGCAATGCGCAAGGCCGCTTGTGCGAGTGCTTGGCCGACGCAGACCCGGGTGCCTAACCCAAATGGCATCATAGAGGCCGCACGCACGGCCGAACCCTTGTCGTCCAGCCAGCGATCGGGATCGAAGGTTTCTGGTGAGGGAAAGACTTTGGAGTCTCTGTGGACGGACCAGGCCTGGGTCCCTACCACAGTGCCGGGAGGTAAGCTGTATTCCATCAATTGGAAATTTCCGCCCGGTGGAACAATGCGCTCCAGCAGGGAGGGGACCATGGTGTGAACTCTGAGTCCTGGAATAAGGACATCAGTTCGTGTCGGTGACTTTAGATGAAATAAATGAGATTCACACCTTCCTGGATGAAAGCGGTCATGTATGGCAGGGCTTGCAGGACGCTGAGATCCGGAATTTCTCTGTTCCCATCTGGCATGATTCCATCAACCTCGGTCTGTAGCTTCTGCATTATATCGGGACTACAAGTTAATTGCCATAGGAGATATGCGAGGGTCGTGGATGATGTTTCGGATCCCGCATCCTATCAAGATGATGGTCAGCATGCGGTTGTGGGCCTGAAAATAGACGGCTTGCAAGTGAGACACGGTTTCCGCAACAACAGTCTCCATAGAAAGCGGCTCGTTTGTGGACGAGTCTCTAAACTGCAGGAGTCGTTGGATCAACGGGGAGGTGTCAGATTCCTTTCCAGCACCCAATTCCTGCACTTCACGGATTCTGGCCATCACAAACTGGGAAATAAGAATGTCAAAATTATGGGCTGAGAGATTCAGCTCCACACACCTGCTTCAGGATGGGAATGGTGCGCGTAAAGCGCCTCCATCGTTCATGAGGAATCTGACTAACAGCCTTCCATGCCAATGTAGGGAAAAGACTGCTCTACGGCGAAAACATCACTGACAGGCGTCTCCAGTAGCATTTTACTGACCACTATCCCCATTTTTGGAAAATCCGTAATTGCATCAGAAATATGGTCAGGCTGATTGAGCGTCCACTTCTGGACGGCGCCGAGGTCATGTCCGAAAGTTGAAAATACAACAATGTCAACCTTTTACCAAACGAGAAACAAATTAGATATATTGCAGTGTTTGGCTAAAGGAGACGAACCATAAAGTTGCGGAGCAGATCAAGACATTCAACCGGGAGCCGGCCACCGACATCGTCAAGGGCCTTTTCATGGATGATCAGCAACGCCATACGACAAACATTTGACATCGAACTGACATGAACTAGATTCAACGCGGCCTTGTGAATCTCGGGTTGCAAACGGGACACATTCCCGGCGTTATAATGCGAGCCGAGGGCTTTGCGCCGTGCAGAATGCGATGCGTTATCTAGGAGCGTCAATCTACGCATAAGAAATTAGTAGCCGTACAGAGAGATGGAATGAATACAAACGACTGATCCACCCCCTCACTATAAAAATGGTGATCAGTTGGTATCACCTGCATTGAAAGGCGGATTCGACGAACATTTTGAAAATACTGTACATTTCACTCTTCGGGAATTTTTGCTGGGAATAAACC
>JARJLF010000866.1:0-123612 GCA_029378395.1 Mycena leptocephala | reverse complement strand
TTTAGAACTTCATCAAGTATTTTTTTCCGCGTCTGAGAATAGTGGCCGTGTCCTCCGTAGACATATTCCAGCCGAGCGCTGTGTGGAAGAGTGAATTCAAATGTTCGAAGATCTCGACCGGGGCTACATCAGCACCGACATATCCGCTCGGGTGCTTCCGATGGTTGCGAGTACATCCGATGTTGACAGTGGTAGGAAGCGTCTGATCGCCGCTTCTAATTGACCAACAACGTGGTAGGTGAGTTCAAGTGTCTAGACGGGGCTGGACATTTGCCGCGGTGATGAAGCAGGGAGGACAGTATTTGAAGAAGCTTGGGCAACAGCTTTAATTGGTTCTGGCGCTGTCACTGTGGAGGGCTTTTCTCGGTCCTGGGACGGAGGAAGCCAAAAATTGTCTACACTAAGGGAATTGAGGCGGCAGTGCGGGGAATTGAGGCGGCACTGACGCGGATGTGCCGCGGCATTGCCGCGCAAATTCATGATTTCAATACGGATTTGTACCGTTCCAGAAGTGTTTTAACCGTTCCTTTTGATATCTAGACCTTTTTTTTACAGCCCTTTGCAGTACCGAAGGCGCGGATCAGTTTTCTTCTATTTTTGGATGATTTCACAGAATTCATAATATCTCTGTGAATTGCCCACCGATTCCCATGAAAAGTATATAGAATTACTCAGCTAATTTGTGCAGAATTAGTGATAGAATGAAAGTTGTGAAAATATTTTATATTCAGTGAGATTGGTCGACAGGGCCATTTTGTTGATGAATCCAGTGTACAATCTTCTAGACACATCCAACTGATGTAGATTTTTGTTAGGAATGCCTTCAGTACTTTTCAAAAGATGTGATAGAGTCAGAATTCTGAAAGTGTAGTATAGGGTCTTCCTTCAGCTGACCTGATGGAAAACACCATGCATTCTGCTCTCGTTGCGTTGGAAAGCGGGGTTTAATCCATTTTTTGGTCAAAGGGGTGATTTTTTGTGAACAAATTTATTTAAGTAGGCTCACTGGATGGTCCCCGATCCCTAAAATGTTGGGTGTATATTGCACCACGTCTAACACTATTTATTAGGCACTAAGACCGTGGGAAATACTTTCCCGATATTTACTAAAAAGGAAATACTGCTATTTCTGGATTTTAATTCTCTGCTAAGCACAACACCTCATTGCTCAAGTTCAAGTGCCATATCCAATGCCAAGTTGGCTGTAGATTACGAACCCATCCCGAAAAATGCGCAAAACGTTGGTAATGTCCCTGTGTAGCCGAATTAACGGTTACTTTTGTGATGATGAGCAGGCAGCAGCGGCGACAATGGCGGGTCGCGGCCTCATTGACAGTCAAATTTCGTGTTCGCCAACACTTATTATATGGGGAATACAAATCCTTCATCTTGCTGCTGAATTGGTGCTTTGAGCCACAAACTCCCGCCTTCATCCTGCTGTCCCCTTGATCATATCTTTCCCCGGCCTTCATTCCGCTCAATGGCTGCCTAAATCGCACATCGCAGGGCTATTTCTTCCGCTGCATGTGAACACTCTCCGTTGCCCTCAGCTTCCCGCATCTCGACGTTACTGTACTGTACCTTAATTATTTGCCCTTTTTTTCCGCCTTCATCTTTCCGGAGAGTCATATTCTTCTGACCGTTATCGCGCTCATAAGGGAATAGAGAAGAGGATTGGGTCCTGGCTCTCGGCCGCTATGCACGAAATTCAAAGCCTGACACAGTGCGTTCAGGCCCCCCTGGCAGGGCCAGAGTCTAGGCGCGCTGAGAGCTGGCACGGCGGCTTAGACATAGCGAACTCTTGACGGCTCCGACTGCCTCAATGAAGGCTTGCTAGCCATCTAGCCACATCCTCCCACCTAGACAACTGTATTCACCGGGGGTAGCCTTGCCTCGCGCATCATTCTTGGCGATGCGCATCTATCGGCCTGAACGCAGTGACGTAACGGTCTGCAGGGTGGCGAAATTAGCCTCAGTTTCATTGATGAAAAGTCCGCTGGGCCACTTTTCTGAGGGCCAGTTTGTCCAGGCATCATCAGAGTAGCCTCAAACGTTTTACGGAAATTGATCTCAGTTCAAGCGACGGCTGAATTAAACTGTCTGCAGGGTGGCGAAATTGGCCCAACTGTGAATGACTGGTTCAGCCGGCAGGGCCACCTTTCTGAGGCAGTCAGTGTCTCAAAAGACATCATTTCAATAGCCTCAAATCGTTTTACGGAAACTGACCTCAGTTCGAGCGACTGCGGAATAAAACGGTCTGCAGGGTGGCGCAATTGGCCTCAGTGTGAGTGACTGGTGAATTGATGAACAGCCTGCTTCGCCACTTTTTGAGGCAGCCAGTTTGTCCAGGGCATCATAAGAGTAGCCTCAAATTGTTTTACGGAAATTGATCTCAGTTCGAGCGACGGCTGAATGATACGGTCTGCAGGATGACGAAATTGGCTCCAGTGCGGTGAATTGATGAACGGCCGGCTGGGCCACTTTTCTGAGGCAGCCAGTCTGTCCAGGGGCATCCCCAGAGTAGCATTAATTTTTTTACGGAAATTGATCTCCGTTCGAGCGACGGCTGAATGAAACGGTCTGCAGGATGACGAAATTGGCTCCAGTGCGGTGAATTGATGAACAGCCGCCTGGGCTACTTTTCTAAGGCAGCCAGTTTGTCCAGGGGCATCCTCAGAGTAGCCCCAAATTGCTTTACGGAAACTGATCTCAGTTCAAGGCCTGCGGAATTAAACGGCCTGCAGGGTGGCGAAATTGGCCTCAGTCTGAGTGACTGCTTAATTGATGAACGGCTAGCTGGGCCACTTTTCTGAGGCAGCCAGTTTGTCTAACGGCATCCTCAGAGTAGCTAGCCTCCAATTTACGGACATTGATCTCAGTCGAGCGACATGGCCAAATTAAACGAAATTGGCCACAGTGCGGTGAATTGATGAACGGCCCGCTGGGCCACTTTTCTGAGGCAGCCAGTTTTCCAGAGGCATCCTCAGCGTAGCCTCAAATCGTTTTACGGAAATTGATCTCAGTCCGAGCGACGGCTGGATTAAAAGGTCTGCAGGACCAAATTCAACACAGTGCGATGAATTGATGAACAGCCCGCTGGGCCACTTTTCTGAGGTAGCCGGTTTGTCCAGGGGCATCCTCAGCGTAGCCTCGAATTGTTTTGCGAAAATTGATCTCAGCTCGAGTCGCTACTGAATTATTAATAAACACTGGACTTTGGTAAAAAATATTATATGTAGTCGCGCCAATATCTATATAAGAAAAGCCGTGGGTTGGCCAGACAAAAGTGGCGCCTGTGGGAATGAGTGATGTCATCCAGGACACCGCCACATCTATATTACTGTAGTATTTCGTTCGATTCGTATGGCCATTTGGGGTGACTTCGCATACAAACTGGACCTTTCGTAACCGAGCCCCTTTTGGTAATTTGATCCGCCGGCAAGCCTCGACTAAGCCCAAAATCGCCTCTGTGACGCAGTGACTTACGAAAATTTTCGTAGATTTTGGGCCGTGTGACAAGTGACCATACGAATTGAACGAAATACTATAGTACACCGCCAATGGGCGGCCACAAGGGAAAACCGATCCGCGAAATCCACACTACCCCTCCCCCCTCCCAATCGGGAAATTGCCTTTTGGGGAAGGTTCCCATGACGGTTTTGGGCTCAAAACGCAGCAAGCACAGTGGATTTGGGTCTCAGAGGCAGTTATGATATCAGAGTCCTTTCGTTGAGCTCTGGAATGTATTTAAGTGAGAAGAATTTCGCTTCTTCGGCCGATTGCCGCACCACGTGTGCAAAGGACTTGGTCTGCTGCGCGAGCTTACCCGCGCGGCTCAGCGGATCCATATTTTCTTCTTTCGATCGATCGATCATGATCAAACTACCCCTAAGCCCATGCAATCCTCCTGGGAATCTCTCGAGAGTCCCGGGAGAATTAGCTCAGACTCAACGCGCTCCCCCGTCTTATAACAATCCGCCCACCCCGTGGACAAGTTGTCCGGAACCAAATATATTGTGTGCACAGACCTCAAATTTCTGTACCGTTCTCCAAACTTCATCCTAGATTACCAAGGGGACGGGAGACTTGTGCATTTTCTGTTCTGCCACTTGCATTTTGCCCTCCTCCCATCCATAGCACCCCGTGGCACGATAACTGGGTCTTACCCTAGACCCTATGGAGGTGCCACTCAATGCAGTGGATGGGTGGCACAATTATATTCCTCCTTTCCACCCTTCATTCTCTTCCACTCTCCAACAGCCCACATTATTTCACCTGCACAATCACTGTTACAGACTGAAAAATACCTTCTTTCCTGGTGACTTCCGGGAGAAGTTCGGGTACCAAGCTCGACGTCAAAGATGTGTGCGGGCTGAGCGGATGCGGTGTAGTCATCGGAGGTAGCAGTTTGAAGAGTTCCGAGGTCACACCGCCACATGCGTGTCAATGTCAACAACAACGGTCAAACCCGGGTTGCCGGGTTAAATTTCTGAGACCCTGACCCTGACCCGGCTCAGATCCGACCCGGACCCGGCCGGGTCAGCCCCGACCCGTGCCAATCCCTATCTGCGGGAAATCAAAATCAGAAGTAATGAGAGACAAGGTACCTTACAAATAGCTTGTACTCGGAGGACAATTAATGCCTGCGCCACAATAATTGTGTGGCATGGCGGTACCAGTACGCATAAATGTGACAGAACCCCACCGAGGTTGCCTTTAGCCAGGTGGAAGAGGTTCTTCAACTGCCTTTCCAGAGATGCTAGGCGGATATGCAACAATCTAGAGATAGCTGTCTGTGATTGGTCAATCACGGAGCATTCGAGGAACAAGGGCATACACTAAGTGCACAGAAGAAATGTCAGGTGGGTTTCGGTCATTTCTGAGCCAAATCACTCCAAATAAAATGTTGGCATGAACCTTTGTCGATTTCATGACGATATACGTAGTTTAAACCATACGCTCCTCCCTTCGTTCTCTTCAAAAATGCTCAAAATGGCCAACTTGGATGCCCTGCCGCGCGCCCAAAACACCTTCAATTGACCCCGAGGTAAGTAACAGACTTCACCAAGTGAGGTACGAGCTCAGAACTGTTGAAGCGTCTGTCTACAGCACGAGAGACTGCGGAAGACACCCCCGGAAGAACACAGAACCAAACACACGACGCGTCAGGCTGAAATTAAAATCGCAGCGCCCGCTCCTGGTTCCGAAAGCGCTGTAAGCGGAAAGGGTAAGAAAACCATTTTAACCCCCTAGTTCCCAAGGTTTTAGGACCGCATAAATAAGTATAGGTACATTAGAATACGTGTACAAGGAATCGGGGGTCGATAGACATCCTACGTACCTGGGTGAATAAATTTCCTGATCACTGCGAACATATACAGCCATTATTGCGCTTTCCAGAGCACAATTACTGGTTTGCATTTTGAAACGCATGATGCAATGGCCTTTGCAATGGTCCACATTTTGAACTGCGTGACTTGACATCTTGCAAACCATTTCCATTCCAATGAAGTCCCAGGGCTATTTTCTAAGCCGCGCGCCTCAGGAATGGATAGCCTCTATCACTGCAAACATTTACAGCCATTCAGATTGCGCTAGGTCGGACCAGGACCGTCAGACGTTCGAGTTCCCGACTCTCCGGCACCTTCACCCGTTCCCAACCGCGGCAACCCGCCATTCCGAGGGTGATCGCAAATCGGTCGCGAGACCGATTAAAATCGAAGATGCCGGCCGGCGAAACCCTCGGCAATCTGAGCCCATTTCTGGCTTTTTAAAACCCTTGAAATGACCGATTTTTCTATGGCGGGGTTGCCGAAGAGTTCGGTCACATTCGTGCACGTGATCTCGCTTAAGAGCTACGAGTTGACGATCGACAGTTGAATCAGACTCTATATAAACTCAAAAAATTTCGAGAACATAGGTATATCAGAAAGTTCACGGAGTTCGCCGTGAACTGCATGAAGTCCGTGAACTACACCACAATTCGTGACTAAGGTCCTGTGACTCCTGTCAACCTTAGTACTTATTTTGATTTTTGAAACAAAAATAAGTACATCCCACAAGCATTTTCAAATGCCATGTTTGACAAGCCACATCACAACGTTGCTACAAGGATCTGCTGACTTCCAGAATATGTTTTTGAGCTCAAATGTTGACGTAACATTCTAATAACCTTCCTGAAAGCTTCCTTGATTGTTGAAAAAATGTTGTTTCATCACGTCTCAGCAACATTGGTCACGAATGGTGGTGTAACCGTGAAGTCCGTGAACTAACCGTGAACTGGCGTAAATTGGGTGTAAACCGCTTGCAGAGGGTGAAAAGGACCACTTTTCGAAGGCCGTCCTTGTCCTTAAGAAGGTTGGCATTGAGACAGCCTGGAGTGGTGCATTGTTTAGTCGGCGGAAAGAGTGTTCGTGCCGCTATATGACAATATCATTCAGTGTGTGCAGGAGATGAAGCAATTAGTGGTACATAGTAGATGATCCAAACCGAAGTCTCGAAACATCTGCGCATCCCGTCCAGCGCTACTGCCGTTGTCGTCATAGCTCCAAATGGTGTCGCTAAAAGCACCCCAGCAGCCGGAGACAAACTCTTCGGGCATATCGGTAGCACAGCCAAGAAAAGATCTAACATGTTCAGGTATTTCGGTGGGGCAGCGGCTAAGGCTCCAACCATTTCCGTTTTTAAACGTTTTAAACGGAAAAAGCCGTTTCCGTTTCCGTTTAATTTAGGCCCGGCTGCAAACAGTGTATAAACAGTTTATACACGGTTAAACGGTTAATTTTTTTTCTCGTGCATCAGGCTCGGATTGGTCACTATTTAATTATGTATGAACTCACCGGAAGTCGTGGAATGGATCTTTGAGCCTCTATGCCGAAGTCCGATGAAACTGGCGACCATCGGGCCATTCGGCCCGCGATGCTATGCTGTCAATGTCATTGCCTTCCCCTTCGCTCCTTTCATGGCCGGCCGCCAAAAAATTATGTGTACTTTGTTGGTACCTTGCTAATTGCGCAATATTAATATTTCGAAGTTCACAATACTCGCCAGCGCGCTATCCACGCACAAAATGGATGTCAGATCTGTGACGGGACGCGTCACAATTCTCTGGGCATACCACCACCTGAAATGTCGCCTGCCAGTCCGCCCAACCCTTCGACTGTCGCTGCAGATGGGTAGCTCACGATTATCTCGCATGGGGATCTCGGAATGGACTGCGTAATCACCTACCTTGAGTCCTTCCACTGGGAATCGGCCAGTATAGCGATGCTGCAAAAATTTACCGTTTATAAACGTTTTAAACATTTTTTAAATGTTTATTACCGTTTCCGTTTAGTTTAGCCTCAACGGTAAACGGAAACGAAATGGTTGGAGCCTTAGCAGCGGCAGGATCGTAGTCTGCGGCCTGGGCCAGGATAATTTCGTCTTTAAGCTGGGAGGCGAGCCGTACAAAAGACATCGCATTGTCCATAGTAACTGACTCGGCGAGCCCGGGAATTCTCATCAGAAAGCTATGAAACTTCCTCCATGGACGTCATCTTCGGCAAGCACTGAGGGGGGGTATCGCGTCGGGAGCGGTGAGGGAACTGGGGAGACGCGCGACTTGACGCGTTGCGTCACAGAAGCCGGGCCGAGAGCACGCTTGACCAAATAAACGTCCAAATACGGTAGGACAGGAGAGTTCACGGGCAGTTCACAAAGTTCACGCAGTTAGCGAAGTTTCTGGGCAACCGGTGCACTTTCAGTTCAGGGATTTACTGAAAATTTCGACTGTCTTAATTTTTAGTTTATTAGAGTCTGACTGTGGGAGACTACGGAAATGCCCTTCAAGCGGCGTCGGCCAGAGGCCACCTTGACCTTGCACAGCTGCTGTTTGAGCGCGGTGCGGACGTCAACGTGCAGGGTGGACAGTTCGGAAATGCAGGTAGAATAGTTGTACCCACCTCTCCGTTTGTAACCAACCTCTCGCCTTGACTTCTGTGACCTCAAGGACTCACGCGGGAAGGAACACCCAATTTCTACACATTCTCTAGCCGCTGGAACTTCAATTGGTGAAATAAGCTGAATATCTTGTAGTCTGAGTTTAGCAGTAAGATAGGCCTATAGTTGGCAAGGGCTAGGGTTCTCACCCATCTATTCAGTCAGCCCCTGAGAAGGGTACGCGACGGTAAAGATCCGTCGACGGGGTACCCGTATTCGTCCGTCGACAGGTTGACGGGTTGCAAGTACCGTGATGTTATGTGCATCTGGGGAAGTGGAGGTTGAATGCAAGATAAATTAGCAATGGTTGATAGGATTTAACTCACTCATATACCAGTATTTTATCACAAAATGAGTCTAATGAAAAGTTTAAAAAGACTTCAACACAGCCACTATTTATGTCGGTACGTTAGAATGGGACTTACTCTTTCGGTCGAAGTGGAAAACGTCAATGGATGAAATTTGAAATGGACGACTACTTATTACCTAAGTACTCGTAATTTGATGGCGGACTCTGGCGGATTCTGGCAGATACGCCGGATCATGTTCAAACTTTAGGATCACGATGCCCTCATGAAGATCTCTCGATCGCTATTTTGGATTTTTATCGATTTTTCAGGACGGTTGTGCTTCGCGGCAAATTTCAGTCAACAAATTTGTTGGCTTTGTTTGTCCGGAGCTGTACTTGAATGTTATCTCATCACTTATTTCCCGACGATTTCACTTTGATTTTTTACCTCTCGCACATTTCGCCATATTACTCACTTATGCTCCACCCGGGGACTTAGACAAAAGAAGGTTACTGCATGTCCCATCCTTCTCCTTACAATACGATCTCCGGATTTTTTGATGAGATGGTTTTGTAGATGGCAGGCGAGCAAGCAACTCTCCTGCAACTCGCTTGCGCCCATCAGCGCTCAGGCGTACCCCCCTCGTCCCCATCGGCATCCGCACCCTCTGCGTTTCCTGTTCGCGGCGCCTCTCCGCGTCTGCGCTCGCGCCGTTCCCATTCACCTCGTTCGTCCCGACGGCATTCACCCCATTCGTCTTCCCCTTCCCCCGCTTCCACTTCTTCTCTTCCTCAGCCTTTTCGTGTCCGTGGCAGCCGGTACCGTAGCCTGTACCGGCGGGGGGTGCATCCCAAACGGCGGGTATGGGTAGAAGTACAGCACCGGCGCCGCGCCCTCCTCCGCGCCTGGCGGCGGCGGCCCGAGGAGGAAGCCCATGGGCCGGTAGAACGGGTGCGGGTAGCCCTCAGGCGGGGCGGAGAATGGCTGCGGGGCCGCAGCAGAGCAGGCGGCGCGGGTGGCGCGGTGCAGAAGGGGCGGCGCAGCAGCGCGCGGTCCATGCGAGGCGGTCCATTCCGCCGCAGGGGGCTGGCGCCCACTTCTGCGGTGAAGGACTCCGAGGCGGGCGGGCTGTCGCCGTCCCTGGCCCTGCGCTTGTACGGCCCACGCTTGACGCCCTTCTTGCGCTCCTTGCGCTGCCCGTTGACGCACGTGTCCGTCATGCTGTACTTCTGGCACCGCAGGCACGGGCGCTGGTCATCGCAGCGCTTGCACGCCTGCGCACAGTTCGTGCACTGGTCCGTTATACGCAGTCAGCGGTGTTTGGCACCAAATAAAATTGCATGTACTCACGGCCATCTTCACCTGGCTGCGCTTCGGGCGCGAGGCAGAAGGGCGTGCTGGGAGATTGCGATTGCGGCGGGGGTGGGAAGCAGAACATCCCGGGGGTGGTGGGTACGGAAACATATAGGGTGTTCCGGGAGGAGGAGGAGCACCATTGGCATCCTCTGCGGGGAACGGGGGGTAGCTTTCCGGAGGCGGTGAGGGTGGAAAAGGATACGGGCGCTCTGGGGCGGATGGCACAGCTTTAGGGGAGTCATTCGCCATGCTGATGACGTGGCAGGTCTATCCGCGACTATCGACGACTGCCGAAGGTTCGATAGGGTCAAAACAAGGCTGGAATTCAGCCAGTGGGTTCCCTGGGGCCTTCGCAGGAGTCAGAAGGGAGATATGAGGGAAACAAGGCATTCTGCGCACGATGATACAAGGGGGGTTTGAATCCAAGTAGAAAACACAAAGACTGCATGGCGAAAGGCAGGTAAGCAAGATGGAAGTAGGAAGTGAGAGGTATGCGTACTTTTGGGATTCTGGTCACCGCTTGTACTTGCGAGTCCGCTTGTCTTGTCAGACGTTGAAAGGAAACAAGGGCTAGCCAAGGCCAGAGCCAAGTACACACAAACTCCGAGTAGCCTGTTGCCGCGGCCAACGTGGGTCCACCTCTTTCTGGTCCCGCTGCCCAGAAGAGCCAGGGATGTGGCGCCAAATCTAGTACCACGTGTCTAGGCTCTCCATTGTTTCAGTATTAGTGTGCAATTCTGCATATGTCTAGATGATTATAGGCTCCATGCCGTGGCTCATGACTATGTTTCTGCCGGCATGGAATACAAGCTGCTGTCACAGGTTGGGTCTTAATACTTCTATTTCTCCGCTGGTTGTGCTGGCTTGGCACGTGGAAAGGATTGGCAGGTGATGGCATCAAGTTTACCAGGCCGACCAATTACGTACCCTAGCCGACACATTGCAATGTTAACTCATACTCATTTCTGAGTTGTCATCGTCAACGCTCCATTGCCTATGACCTTCTCTCTGGTGGAGGCCTTGTCAGTGGCAGCTGAACCATTCTTACTGGATCTCATCACTTGCAGAGGATATTACATATCTTTTGGTTATGTCGTCTTTTAGACTGGGCTGCAAGGGCTTATGTGGTGCTAAGTATAATCTAGGGACACGAGTAGCAATCCATCGGATTAATATCCTATGTGAATGGCACTGCTTCTGTCAGGGCATCTGATGGAAAATCACAGCAGAAACACAGCTTTGCACCACTCCATGCGGGTTGTGCGCCAGGCTGCTGGGGCAATGCATCACTTTGAATGGAAGTTCGCCATTCCGCTGTGTCCCAAGATCCTGGAGTTGGGGCACTCCATCCCTGCCGTGACACCTGCACTTTCGTTCTGATGAGCCTTCTGGACCGACGCACTGGCAGCAGGCATTCAACAGTCAGGGCCCTTCAAAGTGTTGTATGATAGCAGACAGAACTTCATGGCAACATGTAATTTTGTCTGTTTTCTCCTAGAATTTGAGATTTAGACTCGGAAGGAGGTGGTTTATAGGCAAAATTTCCATTCTGAGGGTTGGTTGACCGTGGGGAAAAAAAGCGCGAAATTTGGGCCAGAATTTGCAAAAATTGATATACTTCTGTAGCCACCAGCATGGTTGGTGTCAGCTACTTGGCCATACTTAGCAGTAAAAACAGGCTGTTTGCCATCCTGAACCCATGGGATACAGTGGTGCTCTAAATAAGTGCCGAGCCCCGGTTTGAGGTCATTTCATGGTCGAATTCCTTCAAACAAAATTGTAGCATGAACATTCAGTAGTTCTAAGCTTGTTTGCATCAAAAAGATCATACCATACCGACTTCAATGCCGCGGAATAAAAATATTTGGGGTATTCTGAAAAATCGACTTTGTAGACTGGCTTGCTATCTAAATCGGTCATTACAGCATGAAAGTACTTGAAAAATGAAGGATACTGACATTTTAGTTGACTTGATTTCATACTGATTTGAGCTCACACGGAGGCTCCCAAGTTCGCCCATTTTGGCGAAAATGGACAAAATGCTCCCAAAAAGCAAAAGTGATCGATTTGCAGTGCCCATTGTGCGCTCAAATGAGTATCAAATCAAGTCAACTAAAATGTCAGCATCCTTCATTTTTCAAGTTCTTTCATGCTGTAATGACCGATTTTAGATAGCAAGCCAGTCTACAAAGTCGATTTTCAGAATACCCCAAATATTTTTATTCCGCGACATTGAAGTAGGTATGGTATGATTTTTTTGATTCAAACAAGCTTAGAACTACTGAATGTTCATGCTACAATTTTGTTTGAAGGAATTCGACCATGAAATGACCTCAAACCGGGGCTCGGCACTTATTTAGAGCACCACTGTAAGTATTGTGCGACTTCAGCAGCCTGGTGTGCCAAAAAAGGAAGCACAGCCACTGGTTACCACCGGCCCGAGATCAAAAGCGCGAAATCGGAGTCAGTAAAAATAAATTTTCGATTTTCAAACTTTTGCTCCGGGGGATCTCTAGAGGGCCTTCCTATCGTACTATTTACACACCCTCATCATTATCAGGTCAAACCTGAGTTACTAGTAGTAATTTCCAAATCGGGACTTCAACTTGTCACGAAGTTTGGTCCGCTATCATACTACTGTATGGATGGAGATCTGTACATATGAATAACAGGTGGACTCTTTTCAGCAATTGATGGTAATGAAAATAACAAGTGGCCTTCGAGGCCATGAGGCAAGTGACGTGAGAGTAATCCTAATAGTTCAATGAGATAGGTACGATATGGACTCTGATTTGAGAAGCAGGGTTCCTGTTGGCAGTCATCAGGCTATGGACAACAGACAGTGAAGCATGATTGCGGAACCAGATATGCTTGCTCATCTGAAACGAGAATTGATGCACGCCATCTGGGACTTGCTTCTGACCCCGGAATTCATCCACACATACGTGCACGGACATGTCCTCAAGTGCTACGATGGAATTGAGCGGTTGATTTTCCCGCGCTTTTTCACTTACGGGGCCGACTATCCAGAAAGGTAGGAGTCCATATATACATCTTATTACATTCGGTCTGATCGAGTCCAGGGTTCTTCTTGCAACAATTAAATATTTCGGTGGTTGTCCATGTCCCCGTTGTTTTATCGAGAAGGGACAGAGATACGCGGCACCGCCAAAATACTCGTCAAGACACGCAATGGTACCAAAACACGATCGAGTTCGCGCACACCTAGATTTTCGAGAAAGGATATCTCGTCGCTGGATCTGCAATTAACAAGCTATTGAAACCAAAATCTTGGGTGCCGACTCGTGTGCGTACCTGTGTTATTCCATCTCTTATTGAAGTTTACCTCTTCTGTAGAATGCATTTTCGAAGCTCGCCCCATATGATTTCGATTTTTTCACTATGTTTGTTCCAGATTTGTTGCATGAAGTGGAGCTTGGGTCCTGGAAGTCATTGTTCACGCATCTCGTGCGTATTCTCCACGCATACAGCCCCTTTCTGTTGAGAAATTGAACGAGAGGTCAGTGATCTGCTGACTTTTCATGTATTTGGCTCTTACAATGCCTAGATTTCCTGGAATTCCAACATTTGGGAGGTGGACCATCTTCAGATTTCAGGCCAACGTCTCCGATATGAAAAAGCTGGCTGCACGTGACTTCGAGGACATCTTACAAGTACGCTCAGTCACATTGTGTCCACTTCAGCCTTCAGTGACGTGGTAGAGGACACAAATTCAAACCACCAAATTCAGCGGCAATCCAATGTGTTTGGACATTCCACCGACTCTACCTCTCACCTCCCTCCGACCATTACCGCTTTCGACGTGATGGACATACCCGTCCCGCCTGCCGACATTGTCAAGGAGTTGGGCCGCATGATCCTTCTTGACCCCGGGATCAGGTCCATTGTACTCGTGCATTCACCGGCACACCGCGGACAAAATGGCCGCTACCCACTGTGGCTCGCTACAATCTGGTCGTCAATGGAGCCTGCACGCGAGGCCAAAACAGTGTGGCATACCGCGCTGGCCTCAGCCCACGAGACCCTAGAAAAGTCCACGACCAGAAACGCAGCTGCCCAGGGCATCAGGGCTGCTCTGAAGGTCCTCGAAAAGCTCCCATGCACTGCATTTTGAGGGCTCGTGGCATATAGGCAGACCCAGTGTTCAACACAGTGTGCTCCCGCTCCCAATGGTCCCAATTCATGCTAGGACACTTATATATGGCCTAGGTCTGCCCAGGTATCACTTGTATTGATTGTGGATCGACTTGAGGCTCGCGTTTCGGCACTTACGGCACTGTACGGCATTTCCTAAGAGCCGCGAATCAGGCTCAAATCCAGACTGTATCCACAGGGCAGGACACAAAATGGGTCAGACATAGCCCTAACAGGCACTAGGTAGGCCCTTAAGCATCGAAAGCCCCCAGGTTGAATTATCTCGATGTTATTTCTGCCATTATTAGATCAATCTGTCAATCAAATCCATTAATCTCGGCAAACTGGGTTCAGCGATGGCATAGCAACGTTTGATATAAATAGGCGGAACAAATATAGGGCACTGAAATAAGCCCAACCAAGAGAGAAATGAGTATGAGTCTCGCCCATTGATTATATAGGGGACGTCGGCAGACGTGGACAGACCAATTGACACAGTTAGGCAGAGTCTTGGTCGGCAGACTGTGCCTAGCAGCATTTGGCATGATCGACCGACCTAGACCCACCTAGACCCAGTTAGGCAGACTGTGCCCACGAGCGGTGATGGGACGGTGGATTGAAGAATTTCAGGAGTGGAGGTGCTGTTGATGGTCTCGCATTCTGGTTCACCACAGAATGGTTAATACCGACCACGAGGACCAAATGCTCGAGCTCCTCGCTTCTGATCTCGGACTCAGCGATGGAAGTACAGCATGTATCGAGGGGACGTACTTTGTGCAGGCACTCTCTAGAGCATACTTCCAGCCCAAGACGTACCGTACATCCCGTCGATGCGCATGGCTTCGGCGGCTTGGGACGTCATTTGCGATGAAAACCCGCACCCAGTTGGGCACTATTGCAAACCAGAACAAGAATCACTGGGTCGCGCTCACTATCGACTGTGACAGGAATGTGGTTGGCTATGGGGATGGATTTCGCGGCAACACGCCAGCTAGCCTGCGCAAAGCTCTTGATTGGTGGCTCCTTGAGCACCTGGGAGAAAAGTTTAAATGGACCAACATACCCGTGGCGAAGCAAAATGACCCTCATTCATGAACTCGGCCCAGGACTTTGTCAGGTCCAATAGAGGTTTCATCGGGCAACAATTTGTGGCCCAAAGACTCGGCAAAATATCTAGCCAGTCTGACGAAAATTGCCATTTTTGGTAGCCATAAGCCACTCTATGGCTTTTGCGCAACCTGGTTAATAACAGGCATTTGATGGCTTTCAATGGTACTCCGGACATGCCAAAATTGAATTCAAACTGCGCAACTGAATGAATCAAGGCAGTCGACACGAAAAGAAAAGAGAGCTCTTGGGATAACGTGATTCCATCAGACGCTCGGATCAATGGATTTGTAATATTATTTTATTTAAAAAGTGACCTGACCGAACTGACCTGAGGATTGAGCACCCCTAATGTGGTTCGCCAGGGGTTAAAATCTCTGTGTGCGCATTGGAGGGTGCATTCACCTAGCCAGACTATGATTCAACCAGAAAATGAGCACTCAGTCCACTTCTGCACCGAGACGGGATAAAATATGCGCACAGCCAGAAAATTCAAAAAAATATTCCATAACGTGGTTCGCCCGGGGTTAAATTTCTGTACACGTGCTGGGGGATGCATTCACCCAGCCGGACTATGAATCGACCAGAAAATGAACACTCATTCACTTCTGCACCGGGAAGGGATAAAATATGCGCACAGCCACAAAATTTAAAAAAATATTCCATAACGTGGTTCGCTGGGGCTTAAATTTTCTGTTTGCATGCTGGTGGAGGCATTCACCCAGCCGGACTTTGAATCAACCAGAAAATGAACATCATTCTACTTCTGCACCGGGAAGGGATAAAATATGTGCACAGCCACAACATTCAAAAAAATATTCTACAACATGGTTGGTTCCCCATGGGTTAAATTTTCTGTCCATGTGTTGGCGGATGTATTCACCTAGCCAGACTATGAATCACAGAGAGAATGAACCCTCATTCCACTTCTCCACTGAGAAGAGGTAAATATGCACACAGCCACAAAATTCAGCAAATATTCCACAACGTGGTTCGCCTAGGGTTACATAAAATGTCTGTCCGCGTGTTGGGGGGTGTATTGACCTGACCAGAATATGATTCAACCAGAAAGCGAACACTCATTCCTCTTCTCTACCGGGAGGAGGTAAAATGCAGAAAACATGGCGGGTCGACACCTCAAAAAATGGCTCTGGGACGGCGCTGGAATTGAAAGTGTTTGAAAAGGCAAAGGATTGTGGCGAGGGCATTATGGTCACGTGGTTGAAAATGTAAAGCGCTGATTGGCTGCAGGAGAGGTTAGTAATGCATCCGAGAGGAATTTGAATAGCTGAAGATGACCGGAATGGTCAGGACTATCTATCGGGTGTCGACGCCCAAAAAAATGGCTCTGGGACGGCACTAGAATGGGAATTATTTGAAAGAGTGTGGCAAATGCAATAGGGTCATGCATTTGAAAATGTAAACCACTGATTGGCCGCTGGAGAGGTCAATAATGCTTCCGAGGAGAATCTGAATAGCAGAAAATGGCTGGAATGGTCAACCATTGCGGGTCAACGCCTCAAAAAAAATGGCTCTAGTACGGCACTGGAATTGAAGGTGTTTGAAAATGCAAAGAATTGTGGCGAGGGCAAGAGGGTCAAGCGTTTGAAAATACATAGGATTGTGTCAACAAATAGGGTCACGTGTTTGTAAATGTAAAGGATTGTGTCAATATTATAATGGATGCCGCTGTCACTGTTGGAATAGGTGACGTTGGAATAGGTGACGTAACGCGTCGGTATGTTAGTTTAGGTACCGGACCGTACATGTATATAGAAAGGGATGGACCCAAGGGATCTTCACCCTTGCCTAACTCCGTCCCAGTCCCTTGAGAGCTTGATATCACTGCGTTACCTCGGTTCTTCCTGTTATTGACAGGTTATGGGCCCGCGCAATAAAATCGCCTCGGGACTTTCTGTTGACGCAACTATCTGGCTGGTCACCCATACACTAAATCTACAGACTCTTCTCACATCATCCTTCACAAATGACCGAGACTACCTCTCGTCCGATGCTTCACCGGGACGACTATACCAAGTGGTACGAGGACTTCGAGGCATATGCCGGCACGAAAGGCCTATGGCGGATGTGCATCGGCGCGGAGATCTACCCCGTTCCAGCGGATGAAGACAAGCTTACAAGGGAGGAGCGAAACGACATCGAGGCATACGAGACACGGAAGAGCAAGGCGAGCGGAGAAATCTGGCTAGCAGTGGAGGAGCCACTTCGAGACGACTTGAGGGCCGTTAAAGGAGAGCCTTCGGAGATGCTGGCGGTTCTAGACGCCAAGCACAATCAGAAGGCCCCGGGAGTACGTTTTAAAGCTTACAACGACTTCCTCAATGTCACTCTCCGCGACGACATTGAGCCAAAGCTCATTCTCTCCACTCTCATCACGGACATCTCTAGCTCCCTTTCCTTCATTCGTCGCCAACGACCCGAGGATTTCGACATCGATAAGCTCGACGCTGAGCTTGCCACGATGGTCGCTCTCCGAGCTCTACGCAGTTCCGAAAATCCAGATCACCGGGCCTTCGCCACCCAATTCCTGATGAAGGAAGACCTAAACTTTGGCGATGTCGAGTCCACAATCCTGCGTGATTTCCAGTCGAAGCCCACCATCAAGCAGGAAGACAGGGGCGCTACACTTGCAATGGCTGCAAAAGTAGGCCCGTGTTTCCTGTGCGATGGGCCACACTTCATCAAGGACTGTGAGAAGCTCTCGAAGGCCAAGAAATCGCTCCAATGGTCCTCCAATCGTGGCCGAGGTCGGGGACGCAATGTTTCAGACCCCTCAAATACCAGCCCTCCAACGCCTCCAGCAGCTGCATCCGCTAGCTACGCGACGGAGTTCGCTGGCAAGGCGAGTGCTTTCACCTCCCTGTCCCATCGCTCCAACTGGCTCCAGTCCCGATCGGCGACTGACTGGAACACCGACACAGGTGCAAGTTCACACATGACTCCCCACCAGTCGTGGTTCACCTCGTACTCGCCCCACCGCATTCCTATCTGCGAACGATAGTGTGATCTATTCGAAGGGGATTGGTTCAGTTCAGTTCGAGCCGAAGGATAGTGACCAAATAGTCGTTTTTCACGACGTACTTCATGTACCAGATCTTGCCTCAAATCTATTGTCTCTCTTCCACCTCACGAGGCTGAAGGGATATGAGATACGTGCAGTCGGGGACCAGGTCCAATTCGCGCTCGATGGGCGCATCATATTCACGGCGACAATTGACGAAACGAATACGGGATATCTAAACGGGGCCGTAATTGTTCCTACAGCCCACAGTGCCAACGGAGCAACAACTGTCCCTTTGACACTGGGACTCTGGCACGACCGTCTCACACACCTCAACCTTGAGGATATCAAGAAGATGCGGAGGAACAAGCTCGTAACGGGCATGAATTTCGAGTTGTCTGTGGAGCCAGATCCGCTGTGTGAGCCTTGTGTGGTAGGCAAACAGCATCGGCACAACATACCCCACGGGCCAGGTAGGAGACGTACCCGACGTCTTCGTCTGGTCCACTCGGACCTAAAAGGACCGATGGATGTTGCAACACCCGAAGGTTACCGTTACTGGATGACCTTCATCGATGATGACTCCCGCTGGCGCGCCATCGCATATCTAAAGAGGAAAAGCGATGCCTTTGCTGCCATTAGGGCGTACAAAGCCTACGCTGAAGCAGAGACTGGAGAGAAGTGGGTGGTAATGCGATGTGACGGAGGTGGCGAGTACATTTCGGAAGAGCTGAAATGTATTTGATCATCATCAGTGAGCTGGAATTTATGGTCAATCCTTACTGATTCCTACCTCCAAGGGTACCTTCCTTCACCACATCTCGAGGTAAAGAGACTGGGTGGGCTCAGCAGGGAACACTTGAGGTACACACAATTTCGTTCGAGGGGGCCAAAATATTGAGAAAAACAACGGCTCGTGGGAAAAACTTCGGAGGACAGTTTTTAGGCTCCTTCTGAGGTGCGGGATCTGAATCCGAGCCGAGATGTACCCCAAAAAGGCTGGTTCTTACGCTATACTATAAGCGGACTTTGATTGTCTGCGACTGTACCTACCCATCGCCGAAATCTGTCAGGACTCTGCAAAGCCATCGGAATTCTGGGATCAACTGGAGAATGGGGGGAGGCAAGCTCCCCCAATCAGCTGATCTGAGTTTTCCGCTTTCGTCGAACTGGGTTACTCTTCCATTGCCGTGTCTGTTGTTCACACCTGGTAACCACGGGAGGAACGTCCGGTTTGAATCAATTCAAAGCCCAAATTGGGCGTCCAGATCACGTTTTCAACTCAGGCCCCGATGTTTGCAGCTGTCCGATCTTATTTAACTCCTGGACCACGCCTGGAGCAGTAGCGCCAGTAGACATGGTACCGTGGTAGACAAGTTCCCAAATATGAAGCTCTCAGTAGCGCCCACCACAGCCTGGTAGCGGCTAGTAGAAGTTGCTACCAGAGCTACCAGAGCTACTAAGCGCGCTACAGAAACTTGACATATACGGGACCATTCCAGCTCTTCAGATCCCGCCCAGAGGCATTATTGCCCCTTCCAGAGGGCAATTACTGGTTCACATTTTGAAATGTGTGACCCTGATCCTGATGCGATTCATCCCTTGTTTGATTGTGAATCCAACATTTATTATGCGTTTTTAGATCCGCACAATCAGTCGCACAATCGGTTTTTATGCTTCCTTGGTTTTGGTGATCGGTTGTAGTCCTGGAATTTTCGCCTGTCTTGTGGTGCTGAAATTGTCAAGAAATTCTCCAATCGTTCTACCACTACAGCCAAGCTGCAGCTGTGTCTCGAGGGCTCCTGGACAACAACTGGAAGTCGAGTCTTACTCGATTCAGATTCAACGAAAGCCGCCTCTCAAACACCCACTATTTGACCACAGATCTGGTGCTCCTTTCGAAGTTTACGCCGCGGCGCTACTCGGACCATCAGCATGCTCCCCGCTGTTTCAATTTCTTTCTCCAGTGCGCACTGAGTACGAAATCGGATGCTGTTTAACCGAGCTCGAATCGCTAGTGCTGGACTTGAATTACTCCAACTCGTGCTTCTCGTCGGCTCGTCTAGCCAGCACGCCCGACTTTCCACCCCCTCCGTCCAGTGTCAGCGAGCTCGAGGGAGATTCTGCGCAATCCTCCATGCGAGTGCCCGTCTTACCTTTGCCTCCTCGTCGAGTCTTTTCTCCTGCGTTTTCAGTCCATTTACGATTTCTTGAAAAGCAAAATCAGGCCTAGGCAATTTACGACCGAGCGTGATGGTCCTCGTCCGACACAGAGACGAGTGCGCCATGCGCTCTACCAATGAATAGCAGAACCCGCTAGCCATTTCACAGTCCATCGGACCTTGACAATCGGCGCAGATGCGTGGACCATAAATCAATGACCCGGTGCGCCGTCGCATGCCAGTGCACTACACGCAGGTACACGAAGACGCTATGTACCGAAAGCTCAGTTCTGTTCGTCCGTCCGGATCCTGCACACAACGACCCACGTAAAGTATTTCATGCCTTCTGGCATACCTCAAAACCCCCCACACCAAAAATCTAGGTCATTTGGATCACAATTGGTGCCGTAGGACATATGCAACAACGACCCACGTAAAGTATTTCATGCCTTCTGGCATACCTCAAAACCCCCCACACCAAAAATCTAGGTCATTTGGATCACAATTGGTGCCGTAGGACATATGCAACACCGGAAAACAGTCAAACCTGAGCCAATAAGTCATCTTAGGGTGCTAATAAAACATTGGCAGATGCTCTGCCCTCCGAACTTCCAATGTGAATCAAATGAGCCTATTTGCGAGGCAATCGGTTGAGAATTGAGCCCAAAATTGCTGTTCTGCCGGAAACTGACCAAAAAAAAGAGAAGAAAAAAACAAGCCGGGCCCTAAGTTCCGCAAAAGGCAGTAAGTTCCGCAAATGGCTGTAAACTTGCAGGAAAAAGATGATAGCAATAGTAACAAACTAACCTCAAGGTCGGCCCGGCCGAAATACAGCACCGCCTCTGTCAAGAATGAAGAGCTGCCAAGCGCCTGGATTAACGACCAGGCCAGCAGGAGGAAATCGGAGGAGACAGTTTTGTTCAGAATCGCCCTGGCTATCACCCCGAATTCCACTCGAAAAAAATCGCTCTCCATAAAATGTCACGTGTTACCGGCACAACGCCAAATAACACGCAGTATGTCCTCATCAAAGACCCGATCTCGATGACAATGATTAACACTTTATCGCAGAAAGCCGCCCATTACACTAGCCTCGCGGAGTACCGCGCAGCATGGCATCTCATGTTCGACAATGATGGATCACAAAGCTACCAGGATGCTGACTATCTGCAAAGAGTCTTTGACCGAAAACTGTATATTATTCCTAATGTATTAGTCTGAAGAGAACGGTCGCAGGTTGATACGCACCTAGAACTCTTGACCTACAACAGACCCCCTGTTGACCTAAAGGTTCAGCACCCGCCTCGAAGAGGCCCAATCCCAAGTCATATTCGTTCGAATGGAAACTGGCCTCGTCATGAACGATCATGACATGCTATACTTCATAATTGTTCCAACGTGGCTGTGCACGTTCCACTGGAATGTTCGTTATGTCGGGCATTTTATTATATACATAAGTAGAATAATTTCTCATTCGAATGTTCTAGAATATTTACTTTGATTGTGGGAGCCATCAGCGGGCGCAATATAAGAGCAGCCGCAGCGTGAGCGTCCAATGGCAACTGCATCCAACCTCGCCATGACTGAAGTGAGAAGATCGTGCCGGCTGAGCTCCAATTCGCGGGCGAAGCGATATCAGGCGAGAACCCTCAAATACCTCTTCGCCAAGTTCAAGTCGGTTTGGTCATCACTGACAGTTCATTCCAATGCACATGTTGACAATTTTTGTTTTCAGCGCCACAAGGAGGAGGCACCCTCGACAGAAGAAATACCTTGTCACCGACAAGACTACATCTATGATCATTAGCAACGATATGGTTCCAGGCGCACAAGTTGATGAGGCCAGCATTAGACGCAACTATCGGCTGGCAATATCCACCGTCTGCTCTGCCCAAAGTCAAGAAGAGACTCTTGGGATCAAGTGGGAAGAGGGGGAGAAGGGTGAGTGTTTTGTCCGCAGTCGGAGCCTGGAACTGAGCTTCCGCAGAACGGCTGCCAGTTCTGCTCGACTTTGCCAAACATCCGGTCTGTTGCCCTCAATGCCTGCATACAGCGTCTTTTTAGTAGGAGCTTCTACATACTGTGTTCCAGTCCTCATAGAGTTGATCTAGTACAAGGTTCACCGCATTGAATTTTTCAAGTCGGATCAGTGGTTTGATGGGCTCGAATGGGCAGAAGGTGCAATCTTTTGCTTTTCTAAGCCACTCCAGTTTGTGATGTGGTCAGAGAATATCTTATTCATTTAACCCGGTTACCCAGTCAAATACGACCAGGGCGTCCTTGCTGGAAAGCATGTTGAACAGAACAGAGGACAACACTCGAGTAACATGGACAGACTCATCACTCTCCGATCTTCCGGTCCATCCTAAAATGACTTTCCAGGCCCCTATGCTCCGCGTTCCGGCTTAATTTCTCATGCTGCCAGACTGCTCGCGTGACAGCATTGGCGTTGTCTTAGATTAAACTCTGCATCAATTGAATTCAACAAATTGGGCAGGGGCTTCAAAACGATAATTTGATGCCTGTGAAGCTTAAATACGTCAAGTGCTCCTTTTTCCCTGCCCAAAATGGCAAAATAAAATAAAAATGCACATGCCTGACTGTTCTATGGTGGATCACGGGCCTCTAGGTGCTGCTCGGCAGCCACAAAAGAAAAAATGTGTCGAGAAATCATTCGGGTGATGTGTACATGCTCGCGAGGCAAGTTTCCCAGATGTTAAGTTCCTAGAATTCGGCAGCTCCGGCTCCACTACGATGTCGAAATGTTCATTTCTCGATCTTTAGAAGAATGGGAGAATGTGAGGTCTGGGGGAAAAGCCAAACAAAATCAAACATTGTGGGAGAAATGGGATCATGGGAGAAAAGCCAAATAAGTGCGGAATGAGTACGTATTTTAGGCTGGAATCATGTTCCACCTGAGCAAATGAGCCCTCTGGGAGGTCTACAGGAAATTTAACCGCCGGCGACTGCTGTTGTGCAATATTGTTTGAATTTCCCAATTCCGGCCTCAACGAGCGTATTCTTTATATTTTCATTCCTGCAGAAGTGAAATGAGTACGGATTTTAGGCCGGAATAATGTTCCACCTGAGTGGATGGGTCCTTAGAGGGCATGGTATCCCAATCAATTTGATAACCGCAATATTAAGGCGGAGGACAAGAAATCCAATGTACATGTGTAAAATCCAGTAAAATCGGTTGCATGTACTTATGTAGGTATTATTACATGGCCTGTCCGAATCATCCGGTTCCAAGGATTTTCCCGGCGTACAAAGCAAAGATAATTACACCGTCCCCCTGGCAACCGACACGCCCTCAAGTGATTCCTCCGCGGTAACTTCTCGGTAACAAGCGATTCCTGTGAGTCAGCAATGTCACTAAGTAAGACATCAAAGGAGTCCAAGACATGTTTGAAATTGCTACAAAATCGCGAGAAAACAATCGTTGAAACCACGACCAACCGGCAAACGACGATCCACGGGAGAATATGCTAAGACTCGGTTCCGAAATCACGTGAACAGTCCGCGAGGAGTAAACCGAAGGTTTGCGACGAGCAGCGTCTTCAATCTGACAAATTTCTGGGACACATATCCTTGATTTTGACTGCGAAGTTACAGCAATCGGCAGTACCGAAGGCGGGGATCGAAAACATCTTGTTTTGGGATGTTTTCAGAGAATTGTCCGTAACTCAATCAGTTCGCCACCGATTTGGATGAAATGTAGGTATATCTGTCGGGCTAATTCATGCGCAATTAGTGATAGAAATGAATTCATAAAAATACAATGTATTGGATGATCTGTGTTTTTGGGCTGTTTTCGCGCCGAATGCCGTCTAGCATGCCCAGAACATATCCCAGTGACCCAATATTTTGGGAGGGACAACATGTATACCTGAGAAAACATGTGATACAGCCAGAAGTACGGATAATTTAGTTACAGTCCCTCTAGCTCCGTTGGATACATTTGGCAGTTTGGGCATTCAGAGATATTGTAAGGATTACATTTATCTAGGGATTTCATATAATTCTGGCTCTACCACATGTTTCCTTGGGCCCGGTACAAACCAGTAGGGTAACTACAACAAGTACTCGAGCTTTTATACAATAAAGAAATGGGAAACCATGGATACAGAAGAGAAGAGCAATACCAATAAAACATCGTAGAGGCATGGAAACCAATTGCAAAGCATATAAAAGACAACAAATGTCATGGCGATCCATATATCAAGCTTGTATCTCCAACACCAGGAAGGGATAAAATATGCGCACAGCCACAAAATTCAAAAAATATTCCACAACATGGTTCCCAGGGGTTAAACTTTCTATGCAGGTGTTGGAGGGTGCATTCACCCAGCTGGAATATGAATCAACCAGAAAATGAACACCCATTCAACTGCTGCGTGGGGAAGGGATAAAATATGTACACAGCCAGAAAATTCAAAAAATATTCCACAATGTGATTTGCCAGGGGTTAATTTCCTTGTGCATGTGTTGGGGGGTGCATTCATCTAGCTGGACTATGATTCAACCAGAAAATGAACACTCATTCCACTTCTGCACCAGGAAGAGATAAAATATGCACACAGCTACAAAATTTAGCAAATATTCTACATGTACATCATAATTATTGCTCACCGAGGCTTCAAAACAGCAATTTAATGCCTGGGGCCAGTTCAAACCTTAAAAAATACACCAAGTGCTCCCTTATCCCTGCCCAAAACGGTTAAAATACATTATGATGCACGTGCTGGACAGCCACATTTTGCGAAATTGGTTGAAAAATCAGCCCCGCCGCAATATTCCACGCGAAATTGAGGGTGTGGCAATCGATTTGATGGCATTCCTGTCCACCATTAACAGCCATTGTTCTATTTTTGGGCTGGCATTTGGAGGGAAATGGTAGCCCGCAAAAACTGGGTTGCAATCATGTTAGCCTGCACTTGGGTGAAGGGAATGTCAATTCCCTTAAAAACCTTCAATTGAGACTGTTTGAAACTCTTTTCGACTGCCTGAAGGTGTTTCCTTTTCTTCACCGCCGGCGCCCCAGCATCGGATTTCCCAGCGAGCTTCCTGGCCTCTGCCCGGGCTTCTTTTGATGCGTTAAGGCAGCAATTTGTACCAATCAGATGTGCAATCATAGAGCTCTTGACACCGAGGACAGGCTTCATGGCTTCCAACGCTGCCGCACTATTGGCAACTTTTTGAAGTATACATAGACCAAAGACGTACCTGCTGTAAACCATTCCCCTCCCAAGCTGACATTTTGATCCTCGTTGTCTGAGTCGACTTCCATTGGGTTGGCAGCGCTGCCGGCGGAAGCAGGGCGATGGACATTGATGCATCCGAGACAGTAGGCCTTGAAGTGGGAAGTATTCTGTTTCTCGCCCTGGTGGTAATACTTCCAGAGGCCACCTTTTTGAGTGGGCATGGGTGAAAGAGTGAGACTCCAAAGAAAGGCACAAGAGTTCTAGATAATAAGGACTCAGTCTTCGCGCACACAAGTGGAACAAAGTCTAATTCACCTAGATAATAAGGACTAGATACAAGTCAATACCAAGTAAAGAAGTAAATCAAAGAGAGACGGCTCACCTCAGTCTTCGCGCACACAAGTGGAACGAAGTCTGAGGAGAGACGACTCGAGGTGGACAGTATTTATGCTAAGTACGAGTGCCTGCATCTAACTAAAAGGATAATACGAGTACGGGACCAGAACCAGGAGCAAAGAAAAGAAATCATACAGAGTCAACTTGAATCACCATATCGGGAATATACAACGCCGGGTAGCAACACAAGGTCCCCGCTAGAGTCACCAAGCCAGCTGTCCGCCAACAATGAGATGGCGATGCCATATGGAACGAGCGAAAGAAAAATAGCCATCATTAACCCTTAATTAAGACCTAGGATCGACGAAGATTGAAGTGAGGGGTTAATATTAAGACCAATTTGACCCTTAACTTAAGTTAAGGGCTAAGCCTTAAAGCCAACACTGAGTTTACTTGACCCGTGTCTTCGCCACGGAGACGTTTGCGCACACAGTGGATACAGAGCTCACCCGTGGATACAGAAATTTGCCCGATTTTAGCGCACTCGCTAACGCTCACGCGACCCGTACCCTTGCCCGTACCCTCGACAGCCGGCGGCAACATCTCGACAACGTCCCATGATTTCTCATGTGACCTTCTGTCAATCATTGATCGTTCTCTTTTCATGTATAGGACTAGCGTTCCTGATTCATGTTGGCGCTCTGCCCCAGCGGTTACTTGGGCGGAGCCGTGGTAAGACTGTTTTTTTTTTTTTTTTTTTTTTTTTTTGGTGGAGCGAAAAGAGAAGAGCATGCTCATCTGATCAGCTCCCCACTCACGCTGGTTTCGGGAGAATCTCCCATTAAATTACCTATAGTTGAGCTCCCTGGGGAAATGCACTTACGCACGCCACTGACCGGCAGTGTGGGACTCAGTAGGTATCGCTAGCGACTAGCGATTCCGCCCCGGAGGACGGAATTTACCTATACCCACTAAAACCCCAGACTGCCAGATCCAATTGTCTGGCAGATTTTGATTGTCCATCAGAACACCATCCCAAGTTTTCAAGACAGTCTTGGTATCCATGGCACGGCTTCCGTAGCGCGATCTGTCAGTAAGTAGCCGATCAATCTTTAGCCGCTTGTTTATGCATGCCACCCATCTGTTATGAATTTCTGACTCGCTGTGCGGCGACTCTCCAGATATCACTCTTTCGCATCGAATTTTCCAACGAAGAAATGCCGACTCGCTCACAATAATTTTGAAAAATCTGTTGGCTTGCGCCATTTTCTTCCCCTTGGAATTTCTGAATTCTGCGAATCCGCAGCCAAGGACAAGACCAAATGACATGTTCGGCATTGTGTTGTATTTCTTCTCCCAGAGTTCTCTGCACAAGTTCCAAATTAATTCTTGTCCAGGGGCATTGCACTCGAAGAGGATGTGTTCTATCGTTTCCTCAACATCGCAAACCGGGCATACCGCCCAATGCTCAAACGATGGAATGTTACGCCAGTAAGTACCACATTTATAGCTTTGGTGCATGCTCCGCCATAAGAAATTTCGGACTCTACGATCAATGTCCTTGTGTCGAATAGATTGCCATATGTCCTCATCCATCGGAACTTTACCGCACTGAGCTTTAACAGCATAACGAGTTCTGTCAAGCATGACAGTTGTTTTCTTGCATTCCGGAGGATTACGGGTTGCTCGGATAGCGGCGTAAAAAGTGGCTTATGAAGCGTAGCTGGTATCGCGACGGAACAACTGTAGAGATGTCGTCCGGATCAACTATATATTCTTCCCCTGGGTCAGTATTTATTGCAATATCCGTAAGTCCTTGGGCTGATTTGAATTTCGGTTTATCGTCTCTGTCATCTGTTATACGGAAGGTGACCCGACTCCCTCTCACTCGAAGGGTCGCAATAATTGCCATCAGTAAAACATTGTCTTTTTCGCCAGTCCAGCCATCAGATTCGAGTTGCGGTAGGCCGATTGTTAGTTTTAAGAGTGTTTGCTTTGATTCCAGAACAAATTTCAGGACAGTAGTGCAGGGATTGCTCTGAATCACATATACCCTACATACCTTCATATACTTCTCGAGCTCGGGGATTGCCAGTGCTCAGCGGAATGAATGCCCGAGCGTCCAGACATTTGTACAGGTGACCCCACAAACCTTCAAACGACTGCCTACAACAGACAGTTCTGGGGTAAATACGTTTAGAATCATGGTGAATGGGGAAATAACTGAGAAAACAGGGGCTGGTTGCACCTTAAATGAATGTATAATGCCGGCACCAACTGAGCAATTTCAACTTACCAAAAGGTATCTGATGCAAACGTGGGTCTGCCGTGGGCTGACTGAGCTTCACGAGGCACAAGGCATTTTGCTCAACCAAATTGGTTTGTGCTGGCGTGCCCGAAAATATTATTAGCGGAGCAAATGAATGACGATGTGCACCTGCTCAACCGGTGCCCCACTCACATGGAAATTGTGGAGTTGGGCTTGTGCGGTGTGCCATGGCTTGGGTATGGCTTGCCCAAACTAGCTTGTGCTCCGACACAAAGGCTTAGGCAATGGCTTGGGGATCACCAAAGTGGCTTGGGATCGGCAAGAACGCAGCATGTAAGGAATTGAGAACAAGATATCAGTAACCATACAAAGTTTGATTAAACAATGCCTGTCTCAACACATATTCTTACTTGATCGTTGTTTGATTAACCAGTATAGAGGGAGAGGGCATGGGGAGCAGTGTGTTGTGTAATTAAACAAAATCAATCTCCTGTTAAACGGGGTGTTCTGCTAAATGGTCGTTTAACTAAAACAGTGTTCAAAACAACAGCAGATGTGAAAAAGTGGCACCAACAAGACTCAAACCTGAGACCTTCCAAAACTCAACCAAGTTTAAAGGTAGGGACCACAAACACTGACCAAAGCTCTAGAATACAGCAGGCAGTGTCCAGCTGTGTGCCCACAGAAATCTAAAGACTATCTAATATCTGAATCTAACCATTCTATAGGAGGCTGCTCTGACATTGCATTCATCAAGGTATACTTCTGCCCATGACTGAACAATGACTCAAATAGTATTTAATATTCTGTATATCAATATTAAACAAATCTCTATCCTAACTTTTACAGCCCTGTTCTTCTTGCAACCTCAGAGTGGAAACTGCAGAATATACAAAACTGGGTCATATGAACATGCCTGGACCACACTAGATTGAATTCATCCCCAAAACGGCCGAAAATTGTAGATCGTCCATTATGAAATTGTTAACATATGGTACTTAGTATTTTCTTTACTCGTTCCATTTCCCCTTCCGGTAGTCACTACAGTGTTCCACCGGTCAATGGGAGAGTAAAATGGTAGAGCTGATGTCCTATTTTTGGTGATGGTTTTGGAAAGTCTGATTCAGCCAAATGTGTTGTATATCATACACCTTGAGCCTCCCAAATTTTGAGGTTGATTGGGCAACAATTGGGTGGGTAACGGGCAAATTTGACTGTCCCATTGACCCGTGGACGACATGGCCATTTCATTCCGAGCTCCGCGCTGCCTATTGTTGCCGCATCAGCTGGATCTGCCGTCCCCAACTTTATATCCGTTCTCGAATCTAGCTCACCTCGACCGACTTGGATTACTCAGGATCTTCTTCTCCCCATCCCAGTATCCGCCACTTCTCGCATGCTCCTTAAAACCTGTGATATATGCAGGAGGATCCCTCACAGCAGACGAGTATAAATTCGCAGCTACAGGCCCATGGGCGATTGCGGTATGTGAAACTAATTTCTGATCTAGACGAGTGCTCATGGCCAAATGAAAGATACCACTTATATGGGACCGTTTTTGCGACAAAGCCAAAAAGGAGTATCAAACTGCCATGGATGACTATCCTGAAGCTATGCAGCAATATGAGAACAAGAATAAAACTGTAAGTCTGGCACTTACAATGATTCTCGAAACCCGGTCCAAATCCTAGTCATAATCAGTGTTCCACTGATCTTAGTATTTAATCCTTCACATGTCACTTTTCTTCTTCATCTTGTCTTACACTTACACTATGACAATCTAGGTTCTTACTATTTCTTTTATTTTGTATCCCTATCTTGTCTTACACCTACACTATGACAATCTAGATCACCGTTCCTGTCATTCTGTCTGAATTAGTGAGGACACATCGACGGCATCCTTTCAAAAACCTGGGAGAGAGGAGGTAAAAAGGGTAACCCACCAAGAGCACCAAAAAAGCCATTTTGGTGCATGCATGATGACGAGGACAAACAGCAGTCATCGGCTTTTGACCGCCAACTATCCGGCGCTATAGCTCATGAGCTACATGTCCGATTCATGCCCTGCCTTTGAGAAGAAGTCGAGTTTGATTCCTGAGCCACTGTGCCCAAGAATTTGAGTGGGAGTTTATTAGCTATGTATTAAGTTTGGGTGAATCAGTCAAAGTTCGACAACGGCGCGCCATTGGTACCATCCATCTTTCATCCTACACTTCAGAATAACACAAGTTCGCATTAATGAGTAATTCCAGCAGCTAGTATTTCTGTATAACAGCAAAATCCTTTGAATCATCGTATTTCATGCAACTACTCTTGGCTATTCGAAGCTGAAGTTGAACGCGAGACCCAGGTGTCAGGTGTCGCTGCCACACCCCTCCGGCTCAGGGAAACCATCGCAGTCCTTCTAGAGAGTTCGGTATTCGGGTTTGTTGCGCCGCTCGTTGAACCACTCCCGCGATATCCCGAAATTATAGGGGGCATATAAGGGGACGTGGGCCGAACGGCGACCAACACCTACTCGATTGTACCGGAGGTTCCCCTTCTCGGACGGAGGCAGGCGATCGAAGCGGAATCTCTCCAAATCGTGGATGAGTTTGGAGTACTGCAAAGTCATTAGCAGACGACGCGCTCGCGGTGTTTGTTGCGGCGATTTGTGCGGTCGTGGCCCCGGTTTCGATCCCAATTTGCGCCTTCTTTTGTTTGTTCCACTGTTTCCTGAGCGAACCAAAAGTTTTCTTTGCAAAATAGATAACGAAAGACAGATCATAAGTTGGGTCAGCTCCGCACCGGCCACATCGGCTTAAACGCGTATCTCCACCGCTTCAAACTCGCGTCTTCCCACCTCGACTCCCACTGCGCCGTCTCCGAGTCCGTCCCCCATTTCCTGCTCGTCTGCCCTGCCTACCGTGCGCACCGCCTCCGCCTCATTGCCCGTCTCGGCTCTGCCCGTCTCCCTCCGCCGCCTCATCTCCACCAAAGCCGAACCCGGCCCCGTTCTCGCCTTCGTGCGCGACACGGGCCGCTTCCCTCTCTACGCCCTCTGACTTGAACCCGCTTATACTTATACTTATACTCATACTTCTCTTTCCTCTTAGATAGATTTTCTTGATACCTTGCCTGATACATATCCACGCCATGACTCGCACCTGCCCGCATACTTATAAAGCCCTCCCCGCCGGCACGTTTATGAATATCCCTCATTGTTATGATACCTCATCCACGCCTTCCTCCACGCCAGCCAGTATTTACCATGCAACTTGTAGAAGTGCCACATGGGCCCAATGGGCCAACACGCACTATAATGGAATCGAGGCACGAACTCGGAGATGAATCGAGGCATGAGCTCGGAATGTAAGGCCTAGCCCAGTGACCATCCCGTCTGGGCAGGTACCGGACTAAGAATCTACTAGTAGAATGGTCTCGTACTCGGTGTACTCAAGCTCATCCAAGACGCAACAAACGACGTTTGTTGGAATCAATAGAGCAATCCAGTATTAGCAGTGAACCCGTTGCAAACGCGCGCGGAATTCTTCGCTGGCTACAGGACATAAGTACTAGTCAAGAGTAATTAAGGTACGAATTAAGGTACGAATTAAGTCTGTCGGTCGCAGGAACAGTAACGAGAAAGCAGGAACGAAAGGCGGGGACCTGGAAACAAAGTACGCCGCGGGGCAGTGCGTGCACATGCAACTCGTATTCCAACAACGTTGCCGTAGAAATAAGGCACGCCGTGGGGACCATCGATGAGAACGTCCTTGGACATCTGCTTCGATTCCTTCGCATGACCGGCGAGGTTGCCTACTCGTCAGATTTGTGCAAGGGGGTACGGAAAAAATAAAAAAAACACCTTGGGCTGTTTTTTTCCAAACCGACCCCTCCCTCTGACCCTCCCTACCACGTGACGTCCAAATAAGGCAATTTCTCACGTGAGACCATCTGGAAAATGCCGCCAGTAGTTGAAAAAAGGCAGGAAATGATGTTGAACGACCACAGATAATGCCAAATGACTTAAGTACCTCACAAAATTAATAGCCACCTCTGAATAATTTTTCCCTACCCATCCCCAACTCCACAACATCAAATTGCCAGGTGGGAAGCCCAGAGCCGAAACCGGTGGCATGGTACTTCAGTAACTGTATATATGCTTAATCTAAAGCCTAAAAAACATTTTCACCTCACATATACCAAACCTGGGTCAATACAGCTGAATGGACTACTTCCCAAGGGAACAATGAGATTGGGGACCAATAGTACACCCACCTTGACTTCGGGCATCTCAAACATGGTTATCTTTCTGTTGTTATTCAGCATATTCCCACGGTTCGGCCTTACGCCGACTCCCCGAGTTTCTCCCCGATTCTTCTTACTAAACACTTAGTCATTTCTTACTCAGCTATTTCTTGTTCTATCCACTCGTAGTACATTCTAGATAATATTCTGTACAGTATATAAGCTGTCTGTTGAGCCTCCCAATTTTAATTGATCTTCTTTTTATTTCTCTCTCAGTGCAATCTTCTCAATAAACACAAGAAGACCCTGGGACCTCGTCCCAGCATATTTATAAAAACCCATTATTTTTTTTCTCGGCCTAATGCCCGACCCACCCTCCCTGCCTTAGGTCTCGGCTTGTCCGGCCCGAACCCCCTTGGATTTGTAGGTCTGTCAAACGGCAATGATTCACATCACGTACGAGTTGTCACATGATGTTGACTTTTGCCATGGACACCGACTCTCGAGGCTTTCTTGCCAACTCTCCGCAGTTACTGGTGGACTCCATGCAACCCTCGACCGCCCCAATATCGTCGTTATTAAAGCTGGCTGGATCAGAGCCCACTGCAGCTGTTACGCAGATATCATCTCCCTCGGACTTTCATTTTGGTGGAAATTCTATTTTGCAAGCTTGTGGGTCGGATACGAGCAATTCCCAACTCATGTCGCAAGACCCACCCATTCCGCCCCCCGAGTTCACCACATTCTTTGACATGTCTCAACACCTCGGAAGTAGCATGTCGCCGTCGACCCCCGTGGTCGTGGCGGCGGTCAACGGAGAAGTGCACGCGAATCCCATGACTTCCACGCCATATCGCAGTCAGCGCGAGTGCCGGGCCCCCAAATCGCCCACGGGTTTGCCTCCGACCGGTAACGACTAGACGATCTTCCCAAACTCCGACAGTTTCGGGCAGACGATCTTTTACTCTATGGCTAACTCCGACCTGACGGCATCATTCGAGCCCGACGTGTTTAGGGTCCCCGCCACGCCGCACCGTTCGTGCGAGGCGTGCAAAGACGGTGATCTCATCGATTCTCTCAAGACTCAGCTGGCGCTGCACACGGAACTATGTGGTCAGTTCGAGGCGGAGTTGCGCGCTCAAACCGACTTGGTGGAGATACTCCGGAAGAAACTCGCAGATGTGCGGCAGGAGGAGACGAAGAAGCGGATGCTATTCAAGCAGCGGAGTAACGAGCTGCTGGTGATCCAGCGCGCGTGCCAATTCTTCGGGGACGTGGCCGAGACATCATCCCAGGAGAGTGGGAAGCGGAGTGGTGTAGAACCAGCGGGCTTGACGTTGCCGCCGATCCTCATGGTTGCGCAACTCGAAGATAAAATCGATAGCATGGAGGTGGATTGTACCCACATCACAAACAAGCAGATCGCGTTAGAAAACCATGTGCAACAAGAGCTTCGGGGCCCAAAGGAGTCGCTGGAGCAGGGGAGTAACCGGCTAGTGTACGTCCGTCCTGCAACAACATACGAGGTCCGTTCCTCTTGCCACATTATTTCGTCTGCTGAGTTGTGGCATCCACAGACTGCACTCGTCATCGCACAAAAAGAGTTCGTCGAGCTCGCGGACGTGCCATGGGACCGCATCTCGTTTAACACCGTCGTGACGCTAAATCGGCAGGAGCCACGCGTCGTGCGTATATCGGAGAGCGTGTGGTTCGCAGCGGTGGCGCGGCAGCTATGTGGTGGCGTCATCGACATACTCGTCTCGCCCGACCCGAATTCACCGCCGACGTATCTTGCAGTGCCGACGGACATGATGAAGGAGGAGATTGACATACTGCGCAAGACGCGCTCCATGCCGTCGACGTCGGCGCATTCAAGACGGTCGTGCCCCAGTGGAAGGAGCACGAAGAGTGCAAAATGGTCGTGGTTGCCACGGCTTGGTTAAATTGTACAAGACATGCCTTCGCTTCGCTCCGGCGGAAGAGCAGACATGTTTAAAAATACCTGTATGTAACTTTGCTGGAATTGTAGGTGATACGATGAGGTTCCGCGTCGAGGTCCCCGAACTTTAATTTGCGCACCGGCTCGAACCTCAACTCATTCACGCAAAAGAACATACGCGGTGCAATAAATCATACTATAGTACAATGTGCGACTCCATCCGTTACATATTCACTGCGGTGCTAACACACACAGGACCGAAAGCTGATGGAAATACTTCCTCGATGCCCGACATGCTAAAGGGCTGCCAGGAACACGTCATTGACGCGTCTGTTGGCCCGCCAATACAAAGCTAAATGAAATAATTGGGACCTTCCTTCAGAAACATCGTCCGGAACTACGGAAGGGGCTGGGTCAGCGGTGTTGAAATAGATACAAAACTGATGAGGAACTCACCACTACATAGTGCCTCGCCTGCGGGAAATCAGAAAATTGAATGAGTTTGTGGCTGCGATACATGCTGATAACGGAGAGGGAGTCAGTCAGTCAATAGCAGAGTTGTGCATCGGTAGTGCGGCGGACGTAGAGCGGTAGCTTAGATCACAGAAGGATGACGCATCGGACAGTTCGTGCGATGAATAGAAAATTCGTGTGTGGCGCTAAACACGGTCAACTCGCGTGGTCCCACAAGTTGGCGGGTACAAATCGTACCTGGAGAATATGTAGTCACAGAAAGCTATACCTTAAAAGATAAGAATAAAATTCTAAAGCCTCGATCGAGAAAAGCGGTGACTCACCGGAACCCCAAAAATTCGAGAAAAAAGCTAATGACGATGAAAAGTCGATGGCAGAGCAGCGTAGCATCTCAGGAGGATGGAAGGGAGAGAACTGACGTAGAAAACACAAATTAATGGTTGCCTCGCATCGATGTATGAATCCAGATTTTGACGGTTGAACAATGAGATGGCCAACGACTTGAAACCTTGAAGGGTGGGCGCCTGTAAAGAACCGTTCAATCTTCGGTGAAAATACACCGAATACTCGGTCTCATCAAAAGTTTCCGCCGATCAGAAAAACATTCACCACAGCAGAACAAATTTTTGCGGAGTGAGACAAGACATGAGTGTTGATATACTACACATATGGGCTTTCCATGTGTGCACTTGGAATCCAGTATGTCCACCCTCTGCATCAATCGCAGGCTGTACAACTCTTGACACCCAATCAACATATTTGTCGACTTTGTCCACCGAAATTGACTCCCGAGCCTTGGTTATGGTGTCGATGAGCCCATCACATCTCATAAGGTGATGCAGTGGTTGTGAGAGACAACATTTGAGGACATACCAAAGCTGTTCAATGGGAGAAATATCAGGAGAGTTTGGTGGGGCTTAAATGTTGATCTGGCATGCCAACCATGGCAGCAGCCTGGGCAGCATATTTCCTGGCCTGTACAGTCCCAATGACCCGATTTTTTGTAGGAGAGTCCTAATTGGACCATTAACGACGCTGGCATGCCATCTGGAAGGTGGTGGTCAAAGAAGATGATGTAGAACTGTGTGAATCATGATCGGCGGAAACTTTTGATGAGACCGAGTAGAACCCACCTGAAGCCCAGAAGTCACCGCGGCGTAAGGCGCAAGGCGTACTCGACGAAACATAACTTAGCACACTTGATATTTCCGGTTGTCGTATGTGTAGCAGTTAGGGAATGTTCGACGGAGGGTGGCGACTCGAGAGCAGCTTTAAGGAGACTGATAGGTATGTACCCGGGCATAAAGACACCGTTCAGGAAATGATGGCTTGCTGTCGAACAATTCAAGAATAACATCACAAGATGCAGGACCTCACAAGATGGCCGTTCAAGATCCAACATGTGCATTATAATGTATTTCGACCGGATAAGGGAACACTTGTCATATTTAAGGTTTGAATAGTCACCCTGCATTCCGGATTTGAATGCCCTGCCAGCAAGGGGAAAAAATGTATTTCACCTGTCCTCGGGAGGGACAAGGGACCTATTCTGAACCACGTGCCTCACAATGGCATTTTGAACCCTGTGACTCACAATGACATTTTGAACCCCATGCCCCACAGCCGCCGTAGTCATTGAGATAGGTGCGCCGAACCTTGCATGCTCTTGTGATCGCCTCCGCGGTCGGACCGTACGCCTCTGCCATCTGCAATCGTGCACCCGACCTATGCTGCGACCGTCTGTGCGTGCGGCACCAAGATCATGCACCCGCTGCAGTGCGAGCTCTTCCTCGCCCCGAATTACGTGCGTGGCTCGTGGCTCACGATCGTGTAGCAAGGGTACGGGCGCCGCGATAGGCACGGGGAAGACAAGTCAAGAGGTTCCCTCACGCCTCCCTTCCTCTTCATATCCTTATATCTTTTCTGTGGGCTCCTTTTACTCCGCTTTTCCACTGCACTAACACTTGCAGTCGTGTATTCGCGCTCTCGCTTTGTCGTCCACCCCAGCCGCAGGATTCGCATCTACGATGCCCGCACGCCTTGCTCGCGCTCTCTCCCGCGTCTCTCCGCATGTCTGCTCTCCGTCGCCTGCCCCCCGACATCCCCGCGCAGCAGAACGACTCACTGCTCTCGATGAACCCTCTGGCCCGACGGACTGCTTATCGACTGCTCGCATGCTGTGTGCACACCGAAGCGTACGACGCTGTATACATCCGCCCGCTTGACACCCCGACTGTGCACACGGGGGTGGGTCGGAGAGATGAATCCAAAGGAGTTCAATGAACTTCAATTGCCGGGGGCCAACGGAATCAGTCTCGATATCAAGATTTTATCGACTGTCATAAAAGCTGGTGGAGTCTGACTAGGAGATAAGGAAAAGGGCACAGCTAGTAACCAACATGTATGAACGGTAGCCACCTCCAAGGCTCTGCCCCGCAGGCACGAAGCGCCTGAATGGCTCCGTCAAGAGCATATGGAACATCGTCTAAATGGATCCCACCACTCGCTTTTTCCGTCAAGTATTGATAAAACTTAGTCGCTATTACCGGCCCGTCGTCGTCCTTCATCTTCCTACATGTAGAAAAATAATGAGAAAATGTGAAGAGTGCTTTGTCCAGACATACCATTGTAACGTGACCAAGCTCCTGAAACCCATTTTTAACGCACAACTCGTCATATTGTGCGGGGGAGATCCTTGGTCCGACAGGTATGGTGGAATATCTCCGCACATGCTGACAAATGCGAATGCGGCTGCTGGGAATTCGGACTTGACCATCTTGGCCAAGGTTGAAGAGGGAGAGTTGCGTGAGTGGCATGCGATGTGGAAACAATTCATGCCAGAAAGGCTACTGAGTATGTCTTCTGCGGAAAGTTCAGTGTGGTCTGTGTCGAGTCGGACAGAACATTGCGGTGCGAGTATGTCGGACACGGCGCGCACTTCAGTGGTGGTGCCGGGCACCCAGCCATTATCTGGGGCTACAAGTAATATTTTCAAATCATCAGGGTGCAGGAGTCGTGGCGCCTTCGTTAGGGTCTGGGACATAGTGGCGAAAGAAGGGACATATGATGAGACCACGTAATCTGAGCATGTAGAAATCTCTTGTCCATCCGGTGCCTTGAAAAGCCCTGCGGCATGGAGTGGTATATAATGATCAAAACCTGCTGTGCGCCAGAACAAGCGGGGTCGGTTGGCACCGGATGACTTCTATGTGTATCACAAAAGGTAAGTGAATCTGACTGATACTGCTAGGGGATTAAACAAACCGAAAGCATGAGAGAAATAAATATGGGCCTAACTACGTGCAGCCATAAATTGTGCAGTGCGTCCAAGGTCCATTGATCGGATATGGGTTTGGACATGAATTGGCTCTGTGCTGATAGTCGTGTCACATCCACCAGCCTGGAAGTGTAGCGTGCTGGGTCTGACCAGGTCGCCATACTGTCATATGCAGATTGACCTAGTAGAAACGGACCACTGATATATTGGCTCCCCATCTGGATTAGCACAACATGACAAGTTGATCCTTGCCGGTCGCCGAACAGTACCACCACATGCCCATATTGAGCGGCCTGTACTAACGAAGACCGTGTGGAAGTCAGAAGAGCCTCATACACATCTAAAGCTTTCATCTGCTGGACCAGAGTCTCTAGACGAGCTGCAGCAGGGACATCGTTTGTGAAAGTTTGCGATTTGGCCATGGAAGCGATCACATCCAAAGAAACATTTGGCAAGGTTTTGGAGAACAGAGCACTGAGGCAGGTGGTGTCCGCCCATTCAGGGTCCTCTGATGCTTCCAATATGGCCAGACTAAGGTTGGCGTCTCCTTGTGCAATGGAATGTATTGCTGCAGGAAGTCCAAAAATGTAAAGGTGTTGAGTTGCATCCAAACGCGTCTTCAACTGCCTTATCAGGCCAGATATCCCGGAGCCAGCGAGTTGGTTCCAAAAACAAGGATCAACTTCATGGTGTGGCCATTTTGGAAGGCCAATGTTAAGGTCACTCGCCCGCCTAGTGCGTAATTAGGTGGGAAATGAAAACAAAATTAATGGCACTGACAAGACGGGATCCTGAGGACGGGATACTTGACACAAGCGCCTTGACCTCGCTACAGTAGGCACTCACTAGATGCTGGGGAGAAGGGAAGCAGGTTCCTGATGCCGTCCCGCGGTTGGTGCGGATTTTATTTTGAAGAGTGTGGGGAATCGAAGCCTCGAGACAGGAGGTTCAGTGTCCCAAGAGCAGCTGAGCTATCCTCTATCGGGCGTGTGAATGCTGTATCTATCTCCAACAAGGTGATGGCTATTCCAAATCACCCATATTTTCCCTGAAACAAAATGTCGGACTACTTGGCAGAGGATATCTAGGAGGGATTGAAAATCGCCAGGTTGACTACCGGGGTGTCTGCGAACATAATGGCCACTCATTTATCGTCCACTTTTTTTTTCAGTTTGGGGGTCACAATGTGCAGATCTTCTTCAGAAGGCGTTGAAATGTCTTCTGACGGCGAAGCGGGTGACGGGGCCCTTCTTCTTCCAAACGACCAGTCGCCATGACACACCGTGGAGACCGTACCGGGACTCTGGGGCCGGAGATGGGCCTGGAGAAAATGCCGGGACTGCGGGGCATTGCGGGGAATTGATATGGAATATCAATCAATCAATCAATGCTTGGATTTGGCGATCCCGCGCTTGCTTACTGAGAGCAGAAGGGGTCGGAATGGACAAGAATATTCTAGAAAAACTCGAAGGCGGATCGGAATGCAGATTGTTTACTTGTCACGTCGTTTTTCGCGTAATGAAAATAGTGGTGTGTTGAAGTGGTTTTTGGAGGAAGGACTTCGATTTATCTTATGCGAATAGTGGCAGTGTTTTGCTGATGTAAGGTATTTTGCACGCGCGTGAGTTTAAATCTGCCCACGTCGGCTATTTTACATTTGCTCGAAATGTTGGGATCTGCAATTGCAGCAAACCAAGGGTTGTCCATTTCTTTTCTTTTCTTTTGTTTTATTTTGGCCTTATTTTGGCTCACCAACACTTCCCCGAGCAATACAGAAAATAAGGTGCAGCGACCAATGAAGACACCACGAAGCCATTACTTGCATGAAGTGTGGAATAAAGAATTGGGAGAAAATCTGGACCAGAAGCAGCCTGGAAAGGACGGAAGTGGTTGGTACGTTACAGCCAATGTCGGAACCGAAGGCGCGAGCAAAAATTTCCTGTTTTGGACACTTTTGGAATTTCACAACCATTTTGCCCATATCTCACTCAGTTTTTGTCAGATTACCTCGAAACTTACTATCGAACGCTGGCTAGTGGGCCACCTTAGCTTTGAGGGTCAATCCCTGGGGGCCAAAAGCATACCAACATGCCCACAACACATGGGGAGCAGTGCAAGCATCCTAGGAATGGTTTGAGCATAATTTCCCGAATTTACCTCGATATTTGAAGGTACAGTGAATTTCTTTTTGGTGACAGGCCCGTAATAGCCATTGATGGGGTAGTGGGCCACCTGCGCTAATGGTTGCTGCACGATAGGGCGGCCCCAATGGGTCGGATGTTTTAAATAGGTCATAGACAATGCATCACCGGAAAATTGGTCAAGAGGTCACTCGACTTCCGCCACTACCTGAGAATCAAACAACCGGAACATCGAATACCGGGCAAGGTGAGAGAGGGGTAGCAAGGAGTCAGGACTTCTCTGACCGTTCCAGCGACCGATCACCGATTAGATATTTCAAATCTGGCAGCGATACGACAATAAGGAGTACCTGAATAGCCACCGTTCCAGTACAAACATCAGTGGGACCAATTTTTCATGGCTCAAACAGTAATTCTGATCCTGGAGAATTCAAGCTCCCGAAGTTATCCTTGTCCCGGCCACTTTGAATATTGATCCTCCAGTTTAACAACAATCGGAAAATATCTCTATCCTCATAAATAGCTTCATTCGCTCTGAACGGAGAAAAGATTTGTTGGCAGATGCTGGTACCTGAACCGTAGACTAAGTCTCAGCTGCAGTAGCTAAATGATGCTGGCTGGCCGACTGCTCGGCAAAAATTTGCCTTTTATGTGGCAACTGTAGAGGCTGAACCATATTTTCATAGCACCAAACAGGTGTTGCATTTCAAGCCTTCAGGAGCAGTATCAACAGGCCGCGGAGCTTGACCTTAAGGAGCAATTGGATCAGACTGCCAGTTGATAATTAGTAAAGGAGAGTCGAGTTCCGAAAAATCAGTCATGTCAGCGTTCGTTTTTTTGCTCTTCGTAGGCAGACCGGTTACGAGTCTATTCCACAACGTGGTTCGCTGGGGGCTAAAATCTCTGTGTGCATGTTGGAAAGTGTATTCACATAGCCCGACTATTGTTTGACCAAAAAATGAGCACTCATTCCACTTCTGCACCGGGAAGGGATAAAATATGCGCACAGCCAGAAAATTCAAAAAAATATTCCATAACGTGGTTCACCAGGGGTTAAAATTTTCCGTTCGCGTGCCGGCAGATGCATTCACCCAGCTGGACTATGAATCAACCAGAAAATGAACACTCATTCCACTTCTGCACCGGGAAAAGGTAAAATAGCGCACAGCCACAAAATTCAAAAAATATTCCATAACGTGGTTTGCCGGGCATTAAATTTCCTGCGTGCGTGTTGGGGGATGCATTCATCCAGCCAGATTATGAATGAACCAGAACATGAACACCTATTCTACTTCTGCACAATATGCACACAGCCGGAAAATTCAAAAAGCTATTCCACAACGTGGTTTGCCGGGAGTTAAAATTTTCTGTTCGCGTGGTGGAGGATGCATTCACCCAGCTGGACCATGAATCAACCAGAAAATGAACATTAATTCTACTTCTGCACCGGGAGAATGCTGCATCCTGGTTTTGGCTGAAAGGCCTCCGATTTGGGCCACAATAATTGTTGGAAATACTCAAACCAACACTCTGAAGTACTTTTAATTCTTTTCCGGCCTTGCATTGACCTTCATTGTGAACATGGGCCGGACCTCAGATCGTGAGAAATAATATTTCGCAAGTTATAGGGGAACCAGGTCATCCCTTGCCACAACCATTCCCTGGGAAATCACACACTCGATCCAACTCATTTTAGTATGCCGGTATGGCTTCAAGACATTGAGCATTTGAAGATTTCCCAAAATGGTAATACCTCCGGAATTACATCGAACTATAGATTGTCTGCAGACGAATTCGGGCCGAAGGGTTGTTCTTAGTAGGTAGACGACATCATCCCAAGTGTAGTCAGACTACGAAGTGGTCTTCCTACAGTTCAAAAAAGCGCAGTTGGCCGGAGATCTGGACTGGTTAGAAACATTGGAACGCTTGTGGCCGTCCCCGTGTCTGCCCCGAGACCATGTCGAAATTGTGTGCAGATTTGCGCAAGAGTTTATAGCCTGGCGAGATGGCGTAATTGCGCCGAATGATGCACGGCCGAGCACGGCCGAGAACACCCGTACGCTGATTTCCCGCCCCTTGCCTCGACAACATCTGACTCTTTAGTAAACTCCCTGACGAGGCAAATGAGTTGCATCATTTCGTTGGAGAAACTCTGCCGGGAATGGAAGAACGAGGTGCTCTATATATGGCACGCTCACAATCCACATCAAGGATCCACCGTCAATTCACTTCACGAGGCCATCCATGCCAATACTACGAAGATACTGTTCCGGGAAGCGGGGATGATATATATCCTGGATGCACTGGTAGCCGCGTGGAGGGATCACATACGCGGCGGTGTTTCCTTATCCGGTTCGGACATGCGAATATTGCGAGAATGCCGGGCCATCGTCCAGCAAGACTCTTTCGATGCAGCACTGGAAGCCCCGAAGGTTAGCTTCGTGATCTTCTCGTATAGCATCGTTCTTTGAGTATTGATCGTCTAGTAGCTACCGCCGATGTGATCGCCAGCCAAGATAGACCCGGTATCAACACGCCGCTGGTAATATGTGAAACGACTCGGAAACCGGACTTTGCTACTCGGATGGAAGTAGTTCCGCCAATAGTTCATCAGACTCGCTACACATTTTCAACATACCATACCCTTTATCTGTTTAACCCTCGAATCTCAGGCGCGAAATTATTCAGAATGAGGGGAATAAGGTTGCGCGCCAAGCGGGTGCTGCTGGGATCGAGTTTATCAATGACGTCGATGACGAGGAGGTGCCTCCCGGTATCGGCGTTCTTTTCCCGTACGTTGAGCGGAGGTATCTGTTGTAGGTGAGTTGTTTTTGAATTTTGAATGCTGAAGATGATTTGGTGCTCCAGTGATATCGGGATCGCGGAACCCAGTCCTCTGCTCGGATGCGGGTGCAATGGGATGGTGGGTTGTGAAGACTCAGACCAGTGTTCATGCCGAGCCACGCACGAACATCGCCCCGCTTACACGCAGGTTGGAATTGTTTTCTCTCGTTTTGCACAGGGTCTCTTCACGTTCAACACGGAATTAGAGATAATCGAATGCAATAACGTATGCATGAAACTTCATTTACAGTACACCGTTGATATCTCCTTGATAGTGCTGCGGATGCCCGCGGGAATGCCCAAATCGTGTAGCGCAGTTCCCGCGGCAGATCCCCGTGCAAATTTTCAGGGCCGGGAAGCGCGGGTGGGGTGCGAGAGTCCCTGTAGACTTGATCAAAGGACAAGTTGTGGGATTGTATACCGGGTGTGTTCAATTTGATATGAGATTCCAGGAGTCTGAAGTTTTTGTAGGCTTTTAATGCTTGTCTATTCATTTCTCAGGCTTTGCCTCGTCTGACCATCCAGCTTATATAGTCGACGCGATGAGGCCAGCAGATTGTCTGGAAGCAGAGCCTCTTATTGTTTTCGACCTGGATGTCAATGAGGATCCAGGGTCACAAGGTTTCTAAACGAAAGGTCCCTTTGAAGTCACTCGAAATTTGCCCAAATTTGGGTCAAAACAGGGGGTAAAAACGAAAAAATTTCGTAAGTCACACATGTCCCAGGGTGTCATACGAAAGGTCCGGTTTTTAAGCGTTGTCACAGCCCAAATGGCCTTACGAATTGAACGAAATACTACAGTATAGGACAAGCTTTAGGACCCTTGCCTCCGGCACGGCTTACTCGCTGCGCTCGCAGCCGTCCCTCCGGCGGGTCCACAGCTTCCGCTGGATCCTTGTTTCGCCGCAGACACGGCGGATACAGAGTCCGGGGGTTCGCCCGCACACGGCGGATTCCGAGTCGTGGGAACCGGCAGGGCGTGGGACCAAACCACGTGAATTTTCATGTGACTTTAGTGGCTGTGTACATTGTGTTTTAAAGTATAGGATTGTGTTTTCTATTCATTTTGAAACGCGTACCTCAATGGCCTTGTATTCAAGCTATCATTGTGTTTTCCATTCATTTTGAAACACGTGCTTCAATGGCCTTGTATTTACGTCATTATTGTGTTTTCTATTCATTTTGAAACGCGTGCTTCAATGGCCTTGTATTTAAGCCATTATTGTGGTTCCAAAAGGCATTCATTTTGAAACACGTGCTTCAATGACCTTGCAGTTAAAACGCGACTGTTTCAATTCCACAGCACACTTTTTGAGGCGCGCCCCACCCATCTGGATAGCCTTGACTTATTACTGCCCTCTGTGAATATCCAAAACTCTGCTGACAAGGTGTTCATTGAACAACTGAGCTCTCTGTCTGTAATTTAACACATCATACTAAGTTCCACTTCCATGAGCTAGTTTTAGAGGGCAGATCTTTGTGCTCTTTGAGGTGGTCCACGCTAATTTTTTGTTCAACCCCCGCTCAATTCAATGAAGCGGTAATTAACGTGTTCTCTCTCTCCATCACTCTCCTCATACGGGTACCAAGTAGGTTATTCATTATGTCTATGTCTTTTGTCTCTCTTTTGAATGGTGATTTTCCCAGGAATTCACAAGCACTGTGGGGCGTTCAAGCGAGGACTCAAACAAGGTTTTATTCTTGAGCTAATACATCCAATCACATCAGCACAGTTCAGCCAAAATGTGCCTGACTGCTAGTTGAAGCCCTTCCCCTCAGCCGAATATTGCCTGGATTTGCCTGACACTGCTCTGCTGGGTTTCTGGCAGGACTGTCAATTCATATTTGGGTTTCGTGCATCCTTGCTAAAAGACGAAATACTCGGCCGAGCACTTCAGGTGAACGACAGATATATTATAAATACCTAAAAGACGAAATACTAGAATCGAGAAGTAAGTACGAGAGACAGAATAATAAGTAGAAGAGAACATACCTCAGCCGGGCACTCCAGGTGAACGACTAATGGATGCTCTCAAGTATCTACAGATTAAATAGAAAACGGAAGCTGTACGAAGCTGTAGAAAGTTGTATGTATAGCTGTACGAAGCTGTGAAGCTGTAGATAAGCTGTATGTATAGCTGTACGAAGCTTTGAAGCTGTAGAAAAGCTGTAGAGCTGTAGACAATACAAAAGAAATCACTGTTACATACTAAAGGGGGATTGGTCGGCGCTCGTCGGACGGACGAGCAAGCACCGTAACGAGCGCGGACGACTAACCTAGCTCGCTGGGAGCTCGAGCTTGCAGCCTTGTTGCAAACAAGAGGATGGCGGGAGCAGATGTGGCCAGCGGGAAGTCCGTACTTCCCGCGCTTGACGCCGGGACGCGAGGCGCAGCGTAGGATCAGGTCCCAAGTAAAAACCGAAGGAAAAGGCCTCGGGTTGGTCGAGAAACTCAGCGCCGGAATTCCCGAGTGCCGCGGCGTGTCAACACTGAACCAATAACAGTCCAATGGAAGGAGCCCGACGAGAAAGGCCGGAGGCGTTGAGAAAACTAAATACGTACGCATCGTCCTCGTATTCGGACGGATTCTGGCTCACGATGAACACATAGGTGCTCTGAAATTAAGCCCATTACAAGAGAATGGTAAGAAAGACCAAAGTGACCAGGCGGGGAGCCGGCCAATTGCTAAGTTGCGCCTCATCGCGAGATGCATGTGGACCAACAGGTACAGTGACGAATGGACGACGGAAAGAGCAACAGCGACGAGATAGTGCCGTCGATCGTGCGCAGATGGGTTTGAAGAATCTGAAGGACTTATTTGACGGGGCTGTTATGGTCCTCGCACGGGGACTGTGTAGAAATTGGGTCATTGCCCCAGAGTGAATTAGGACAGGTGGGTTACAAGAGGCTAAGGTATGTACACTATACTAGCTGCTTTTATACTATTCATCAAGCTTATTCATCCTCGGGGGGCGCATCAGTCATCCCGACTATGCTGACTGATCCCGTTCCCACGGTTGGCCGAGCTCCGATGCTCGCTCAGCCGACCATATTCCAACAGATTGAGCCTGGACTGTTTCGATGGGGAAAAATCTAGTGTGACGTTTCCGTGGATGACCTAGAACCACTCTGCGTCCGGCGCCGGCGTAACGAGTCGGGACAAAATCTTCTGTAAAAGACCGATCGTCGATGTTTGTGAGCCTCATCCAAATGACAACACTACAACGATCGATGTCGCCCTCAACGATTCGCAAAGCTCACCATCAATCTGATTCAATCAGGTATTTGACCTTGGTGATAAACGACAGTTAAGAAGCTCCGGACAAGTGAGGACCGGCCAGACTACGGATGCGCTGCAGGGGGTGTTGGTGGGGAGAAAGAAAGCGACAACGAACATGCATCAGCATCAATCAAGACCAGTAGGCTGAGTAAGGACAGTACACCAGTGCCCAAATGGACGGCGGCGTTTGGGACGGACATGGTCGTTTCGCAGCACGTAATAGTGTTGGGATCCTATCTGGATAAAGGGTGGCCATTATGACGAAAATCTCGCGAAGCCATTTGCATGGGGTGAGGAGTAGGGAAGGGTACGATCAACTAAAGGAGGACGGCTGCGACGGTTTAATTTGACAAGAAGATAAGCTCGCATTTGCTATTGGCCTTCCCTAGTTCGATGTCTACATTCTCTCACAAACTCGCGGCAATGCCTTGCCTGGCATTCAGATGGCCGAAAACTATGAAGAAGACGACGGACAATGCCGAGGAGGAGGAGGCATTTTTAAAAGATAGGAGCAAGTCGGAAGCTTAATCAATGTATTTGACGCGTGAAAATGTACTTTGGGCCGACGCAATGGGACATTTCGAACTTATCATGGTTGCTTGGGACCGGCAGATCAAAACACCGGACGATGTCATCACCCACCTCGAATTTTCGCAGACCAACGCCGAGAATGACTTGTGGGGCGAAAACACCGAGATTGTCGCGCTTATCACTCGCTTCGTTACTCATTATCTCAAGCTGCCCGGTCATCCAGTTGACCCCGATCAAGTTATTAGCGCACTGATCACTGACGACGACGATCACACCGATCCGCTCTTGCGCGCCAAGCTCTTCCTCCGTGTCCTGACCGGCTCCATGCTTCTTCCTGTCCAGTCGACTTGGAAGGTGAAGGTAACATTCGAACTTCACTCACCGTGCACGCTTGGCGCTCACACTTCTCGTCTAGTGTCTGATTACGCACGATTGGAGCGCCGACTATCCGACAACCGATGCTGATGGTAACAACGACTTCGGCCCCGACATCACGGTCTTCTTCCGCTCCTGCTTCAAAACCTTCTCTATCAGCAACAACGCCCGTTTCCGTCAGCTTCTGTCTGAGGAGCCGGTGGCAGGTCAGGATACTGAGTTTGGACGTTTCCTTCATAGCCAGATTCTTGGCAGCAAGTCGTCATATACCTTATCGTAGCGTCTTCGTAGTTATTCTTAACAAGCGAGATCAATATACTTGTGTTTCGAAATTTCAGGGTTGAACTCAGAGTTTTCCCCGAAGATTTGCACATAATATAAATACGGCGTGACTTTACCTTTGAAAGCGGGTGCCAGGATGAGCGGACCTCCGCCTACTCGGCACAGTCGAAGGCTTGAAGGGGAACCTCCATCCCCTTTGCCATCGCCCCCTCCACGCACTCGCAGACCAGGGCCACCTGTCGCTGATCCACACCCTAATGCTTCTACGTTAAATGGTTGGTTAAGTTCACCTAAGAAGACCCAATTTATTTCTAGGCTGAATGAACACCAGTTGCAGAAACTTCAACGGCTGCCGCGTCCGGCATCATCACACGTCCGACTCGCGCTGATCGCAGCTGAAGATGTACGGCAGCTTCTCGTAAAGGCTTGCCGCCGCTTGAGAGATTAGCTGACGTAGAAACCGGTGATCAAAGCATGTGATGGGCCCCATTCGGATGCCCCACGGAGCCCGGTGATTTACGTACTTGGAATGGGGGCAGCAGTGTACGGGCGTAAGCCATGGGCGCGCGTCGAACGGGCGCAGCTGCGATGGGCGCGAGTCGGACGTGCGCAGCGGCGTGATGATGCCGGACGCGGCAGCCTCTCGTAAAGGCTTGCCGCCTCAGCCGCCGCTTGAGAGATTAGCCGTCGTAGAAACCCATGTGATGGGCCCCATTCGGATGCCCCACGGAGCCCAGTGATTTACGTTTTACAGTAAATTACGATAAATAAGGCTACTTACACTGCCCCTGAGCCACAGCAAACCCGGATTACACCTCCATTCACGGAACTCGCGACCCTCCAGGAACCATTGAAGCTTCTGTATTTCGCGTTGTTTCTCCGCCATGCTGGGAGGGAATTGAAGCCCTTTCTGAAGCCTTTCTTCCAGCCTAACTTTAATTCAGCTTCAAAGCGTATGTTCACACAATATTACCGACCCAGAAACTTGAGCCCAGAGCAGTTGCTGCCGTTGATATGTTGGTTGAGGCCGCTCAAAGTGGCCTACACATTTTGGATCCAGTCATTACCCAGGTCACAGAACAGTTCCAGACCGAGTAATGGATGATATGGAGGCAGATGGGATATAATCCACAGATTTTACTCCTGATTCACCATGAAAATTGTATAAAGTCGCCCAATTCGAGTCCCTTGGCTTCAGTTTTTTTACAGTACATTCAGAACATCTGGCAACAATATGTTGTGGCCACTTTTGTTATCCAGGTTGGTACTGAGCATGAATCGACCGAAGAAACCAAGCAACGCACCTCAACATGGCTCGGACTCGGTTCTTGGAAGGCGAACTGAAGCTATGCAGGAATCCAAAGTTTTTATCAGGTTGAAATTCTGTATCGTTCGCGTAGCAAAAACTCTGTCATGGGAATTTTCGCAGGCATGGCCCGCGCTCGATCCTAATGAGACGCAGTGTACTTGATCCTGCTATGCCGAAGGTGCGGACTGTCTGCTACAGTGTTGAATTTCCTTGTTCCACTCCTGAGATGTGAGTCATGAATCGATCCCTCATGAGTAGTATGTATGAAGAGCGGGTGGACCGCGTTTTCCAAGTGCACGCTACACCATACATCTTCGAAAGACCCGATTACCTGCATCTGCGAAGCTCATACGCGCTCCGAGAATAACAGCTGGCAGAGCTGGACCAACAAAGAGAAACATCCACCAAAAACTACATTACGGCCCAGGCTCGATTTGAACCAGCACTTCCGGCAGAGAAGCCTATTTCTCTTTCAGAAAAAGTTGTAAGTACGAATGGAAGGCGTTCCACACCCTTGGGGGTGCAGACGGTGCGCGACCACCCATTTCGGCGCATGCCACTGAGATGATGAAGACGGGGTATCTGCACAAACAGTTGATGAAGCGAGGCCGCGACAAGACGAGGATGACGTTGAGATCACGGACGAGTCGGTGAGCCGTCTTCCTGAATATGTGCGCTGTAAAATGGCTGACGGGTGCCTTTGTTTGAAGCCTTACATTGCGCAGGTGATATACAAGCACGGCGAGTTCAATTTATTTCCTGCATCGCGGCCGCTCACGTCTCCCTAGTTCGAACTGCCTCGATTCTGTTCCTTCCGGCTTGAGCTCGAAGTCCTTGTAATTAATTTGTATGATACAGGGCGCAATGAATATCATACTTAATTCCTTTCTGAATTTCAAGGAGGAAAGGAGAATGGGTCTGATAAGCCCTTTGCCTGTATGGTGCCCAGAACTGGAAACAGCGGCCAAATGGAGAGCCGTGTGTCAGTAGAGAAGAATGATGTTTCGTGGACGTGCCGTGGGCGGAAACATAATATCGATCGCTGTATTCGGAAATGACGGCGGAGGTTCATTATATGTGCCCCGCTACACAGCGGAGAGACCTTCTTTTATTCAACCCAGTGCCGGCGACTCGGAAGCATACGTATCCGTAATGAAATTCCTTTCACTTCTCAGAGCGTGGAAAACTACAAAGAGGACATTTCACTGGATCAAGGTGCGCCATCGGCAACCCAGGATTGTTCCAAGTGTCTTCAGTGGCGTATATTGCATTCGTTTTGTGGAAATAAAGCAGGGATTTCCCGAAAGTCGGACAGTCTCGACTCGAATCCAACGAGCGACTAATGTGTGTACCCGGGCAACGAGTGCTGATCACGAGCAAAGGGGTTGCCTACTTGTTGTCGGACTTGTCATTGGTTCACCGAACACAATTTTCACGGTGTGAGCCTCGCCCGGAGCTGTTTTTGATCAATCAATTTGACTGTGTCTCGCAACGGAGATGGCTGGAAGGACACAGAAGTCGCGTAGTCAGATCTACAGAGCTGTATCACCGCCGTCATCCGTGGAGTCAATCTTGAGTTACGGTGCACTACTAAACAGATAGTAATACACTTTCACTGGAGACCGCCTCGGCAAAGAACCATAGGGACAATATGATTCACATACCAACATTATACGCCCGAATTATATAGGAGAGGCGAATATTGGCGGAGTAACTCCCGCCACTCAGGTAGAGGTGCTGGTTGGGTGCTGGCCGTGATTCAAACCGAATCGAGGTCAAGTGCGGAAAGGACTGCCATTCAATGACGGCGTCAAGTCCAACCCAATGGGGATCATTGCCTCCCGGGGTGTGGAGAAATGCATCGTTCCTCGACACGAATATAATCTCCTTGAGCCTGGGAGATCGGAGTTGCCGGAGAATTTCAAGACTAGCCCCCGAAATGTATATCTCGAAGCGAATCACTTGGAGGGACGATGTGAGGGGGAAGGCATCAGTTATTCCCAGAGACGAGGGCCATGGGCGCCAATAGCCTCAACAAGTTCAGTAGGCAAATCAGCTCAAATAAACGGCGGGAAAGACTCACGAGAAAATTCCAATTCCAAGCGCGAAAGACTTGGGGCGCTGAGTTCTATCCCCCGACATGTCAACCGGGGTTCATTGGCCACCATGAGGCGCAGATTTCGGACTCAGGAAATATCAATAAATGGACGCGATTTGGACAGTAGTTGCAGGAGTGGCTGTTCCGCAGCGTGCCCCCATTTTGCATACTGGAAGACAACATTAGGGTTAGTTAGGGGTTACTGTGTCTAGGACTATTCCACACGCCAGCTCGAGGCTCATTATCAGAAATTCATGTTCTGCAACACAGCCGTTCCTGCAGCGCTGCGGGAACGGAATTCTTTTCCAAAAAAATTCACCTCAAAAAATTCTCCCAAAACCGTTCCCGCATATCGTGTTCCAGACGTTGCATAATTGATTTCCGAAAAAAACTTTTGAGTTTGGAAAACTTTTTTTTTTCAGATCTTAGAATGCCTTGATATGTCATACCCATATACTATACCATCATGGCAGGCCCATCCTCGAAGGAATAGGGCCATCTGTGAGCAGAAGATGCCCAGAACATAACTTCGGACCCGCGGTCCGGCAGTGCACAACCACCACATCAATTTCGGCAACCTTCTTCGCTGCCTTCCACCATGCCCCGGTGCCTCACTATGTTTCTATTATGTATGGTGTTCACTTGGTACATTTTTCATACACACTTGGATTCGCACTCACATTTTTAATTTGCACGCACAGTTTCGGAGGTATGGGTGCTATGGTGCGGCATGCCGTGCCGTAACGAGTTGCACTCGGCATCCAGCACGTGTGAGACGCGTCAGTATATCGCGTACATACGACCAAATAAAGACAGAATTTTGGAAAAAAAAAAAAAAAGAGGTTATGTGAATCACGAACTGTGTGAAATAAAAAGAATAATGTACCAAGTGAATACCATACATAATAGAAACACGGTGAGGCATCGGGGCATGGTGGAAGAAGGTTGCCGAAGTTGCCGCTGCCAGCCACTTACGATTTCGCCTAGTGGATGAAACGACCCGCCGACATCGCGATCCCAGACGGCATGGAGCTGCAAGAACGTAACCAAGCTAACTTCGACGCGCAGACAGCCAATCGCGCCAGCATCCGGACGACCAGAAGCTACGAAACAGCGGTGAAGGACGGCTCCGTCACGGATACGATGGACATCGGCGCCAACCTTAAGCCATACTACCTCTACACGACAGAGGAGTACGAGGAAATGGTCACCTCGACCGAGTTCGAGCGTCTCGTGGGCCCCATTCCGCCCAGACTCGGGGAGTACATCTACCGCGAGCGCAAGAAGAGGGAAAAAGAAGACGCGAAGACGGAGGATGAGAAGTTGGTGAAGGAGAAATAGCGCTCCCTGCTCGGAAGTATGGTAATGTCGGACGTCGTTTTCGTTGATGCCGTGTCCCGTCCACCCGTCTCCGCCCAAGACATTTTCCTAGCGGCTATTGCTTACCAACAACATCCCCCCATTTTCTGGTTCACGGACGAGCGCCTACGTTTCGCGACCGAGCACCCCGGCGAAATTCCGACTAAGAGGATAACTCCTTATAACGACGCGGCGGCGGAGAAGACCTGGCTTATCGATGTCAAGTCACTGACTACGACTTGGGGCGGCGACGACTCGGCGCTGGGGCACTCAGTCCACGAATGGGAGCAAGCCTTTTCCAATTACCTGGTCGCCTTGGGCCGCCTGAGCCGGCCGCCCGATGCCACTAACCCTTTCTCTTATGCCCTTGAGATGGAGAAACATAGGAATTTTTTTCTCAAGATCGACAGCTTCGAAAAGAACTTCGACATCTGGTACCCCGTTGAGAAGAAACTCCGCAACTCTATCCTCAATCGCACGGCGTTCGACAAGGCGCACTGGTCGCTTCTCCGACAGTAAAGAGTCGGACTCCTTTGTCAATGACACAGAAGCCATGGAGCATCAGATATGGCTGGGGCAGCGCTGCTGGGGACATTATCACCGACACCGTAGGGGGTATAGAGATCAAGAATCTCACCTTTGGACTCGCGCACTCGGTTAGTCAGTAAATTCGGCCTTGGGAGTGCCGGCGACATGTCCCGAAGGGGCACATCAACTCTTAACAAAATCTTACGATTCTGCTGTCTTGAGAATTCCTAACCAGCCGGAGTTATCGATTATCGTAAGATAAACACTGTGAATCCGTAAACACGCCGAAACTTAACAAAGCGCTAAGTTAATGGTATGGCCGTGTAAGAAAGCTCAGCTTATTTGAACCCGAATCGCCAATGCCGCACAATCAATCGCGCCGGGGTATGTGCCGTAATGTGCGCGAGACCAGTAAATTCGACCTTGGGAGCCCATTCGAACCCAGACTTTGAAGCAATTTCAAGCAAGACTGTCAGTTCAGATTTATTTTTCGGGCCCTGATGTGGTTTTCGTATTACGGTTGTTCGCCGACTCGCGATAGGAAGGGTGTTGCGCACGGTTCGCACATGATGGTTTAATCTAAGACATTTTGCGGCATCCCGGCGGCAGGCCTGCTGATACAGAACCTTGTTAGTGGCTAGATGTTTCCAAATAGGCATCGCCATTTTCACCTCATTGCTGACTGACAAGCCTGTGAATTTGAGGTGATATTTTCGGGCAACAAGAATCATCCGCTTCATCTCTTCTGGCAACACTGTTCGGCGGGAGAGTGGGACATGTAAGTCTTGTAAAAAAACATTCACAATTTGCCCTGGATAGAGATTGAGGTAGCTCATCTCTAGAAAGTTTGCTAAGATATAGTCAACAAATAACACCAGGACGCGCGACCATGTCCCGGTTCAAGGTATGATTTCAGGTTCCATAGATCAATTGCTTCGTTTCTGGAAGTTATATCCAAGATTTGCTTTCCGCCTTCGGAAATATCTAGTATCATACTTTCATGGGCAACTCTTGCCCTTTTTCCATCCCATAGAAAGACATGTTGGTTCTTAATCAATGTGTCTTCAACATCCCTCGGCATTCCTTGCACTCTGGTCAAATATTGTGTTCTGCCTCCGATTACCATGTTTATAATATGTTGTTTCCCTTCCAGAGTTGGTGCCGATGCCTTCCACCTTTCGGGTCCTTTGCAATTTTTTCAAGCACTGAAGGCCAGGGTGTAATATATGGTACATTATTTCCAATCCAAGCACCTAGCATGCGGCAAGTTTGGCCGTCGGGAATTATCTTGAGGCTCTTTTCAATGGCTCCAATTCTCATTCCATTGTTTATCCGTCGCTCTCGTATCACCTTATCACGATAGGATGCTCGACAAAAGGGTAGTAGAACAGTTTTGTGTCCATTGAATTGTGTGGTTGATGCAGCACACCACAGATGCAGAATTTCCCAAAGTATTTCCAGTGAGTCTTCAGAGGAGAGGTACACAGTCGTATCATCTGCAAACAGTGAGACAACAAGATCTTCATCTTTTCCAGGTATTTTGACTCCTTTGAGGACCGAATTTCGTATCAAACAAGCCAGAGGTTCGATTGCCAGGTTAAATAAGAGGCATGAGAGGGGTCACCCTGTCTGACCCCACGAGTAACTAAGAATGGTTCACTCATTTCTCCGTTGATCATCACGGTTGTCTCAGCATTAGTATAAAAGGATTTCATCATGTTGCAGAATTTTGGGGGAATGCCATGTTGAAGAACCCTCAGCAGGTACGTATGATTGATTCTGTCATAAGCTTTTCCTGATCCAGAGCGACTATTATTCCGTCCTCCTCTGTGGCTTCTGCATAGTTCAGGAGGAATTTCGCAAGTTTCACCTGATCCTCAATTTTTCTCCCTTTCATAAATCCGGCCTGGTTGGGGTGCACTAGGGATGGTGCAACTTTCATTAACCTCAATGAACATGTCTTCGTCATTAATTTGTAATCACAGTTCAGGAGTGTTATTGGCCGATAGTTACTGATCAGGGATCGATCTCCCTTTTTAGAGGCTGGGCAAAGCCACCCGGCGTTGAAGCGCGAGCTTTCCACGATGCCGTATTTTTCAATATCTTCGTAAAGTTTCTTGAGGAAAAGCAATACGTCGAACATTTCCTGATCGCTTCCTTTACTTCGTCGGAATAAGATGTCCAGGATTTTGTAAAATTTATATGGAATGCCATTGATTCCAGGTGCCTTCCCATTATTGGAGAATTTGAGCGCCTCTTCAAGATCATCTACTGTCAGTTCCTTGTCCATCTCTTTGAATTCACTTTCAGACAAGCGGACTTGGCATTGCTCCAGTGTGATTTCAGTTGCCATAACTCTGCCGTACTCATCTGGCAGGTCCTTTTCTTGGATGGAATTATGGTAATCTCTGGCCATTTGTGCCATTCCTTTTGGACGAGTTTCGTAGTGTGGTGTCCCACAATTCGTTCCATCTTGAACTTTCAATTCGTATATTGAATCCTTGGTGTGGTAGCCTTTGGCTGAATGAGTCCAAGAGGTTGTTCGCAAAGTTTCATCTTCGACATCGTAACGTGCTTCTGACAATGCCTTCTTTCTTTCAGATTCCTCTCTCAGGCTGTCAGTAATCTTCTTCTCCAGCAGGTAAGCGGCCAAAGATCTGTCTTCCTGCGGCATATCTTCGTCGTGTAACACAATATTTAACTGAGTTTTCCAGGTTCTTACTTGACGAGTTGTCTCATTTGTGATGTATCGTGAGCAGTGTTTCCCGCAGGTTGTCACATCAATCTTGAATTTTGCCCACAGTGTTTGAATATTGCCTGTTGGGTCACGCTCTGAAGGTTGTAGATCTTGAAGATCTTTCAGGAGCTGAGTGGCTAAATCCTGAACTCGTTTCATGAATTTTGGGGTCTTCAGTAGCTACAGTGGCATGCTCCAGCGTCCGTGACCAGAGGAGAGGGATAAAATGTGGAAAGAACTTTGGAAAAAATGGGCTGAAGACCCACACCTTCCATTCCCAACCATTGCATTAGGGGACTGGAACTTTGTCGAAGATCCAATGGACAGGAATTCTGGGACTATTGAAACTGTCCCAGACAGCTTTAAAAGGCTTAAAAATTTGCTACACCTACTTGATGGCTGGCGCGCGACATTTCCAGATACTCGAGACTACACATATGTCCAACACAGAAAGGATAGGCAGGCAAACGAAATCCATGACTCCCACTCCCGCCCAGATTGGATTACAGAGGAAAACCAGCAATTTAAAATATACAGAGGATGGGAAATCAAACATTGTCCAGTTAAGAGCGACCGCAGACCGGTATTGACCCAATTGACATGCAGACCTGATGAACCTGGTCGGTTCAGAGCGTATATGTTGAGAATGTTCAGTGATTCCCCCTTGTGCCACGGAATGACAATCATCAAGGCAGGTCCGGGGATTAGTTCGTATTCACGGGTATTTTCTGTGTCTAAAAATTTCTTGTTGAGTACAAAAGCCACTCCGGCTGTAGAGCAAGGCTTTTCAGGGTGTGCCGAGTAGTATAGTTTGAACCAGCGGCCGAATGCATTATCAAACTGGGTTGCCGATACTGGGTCAAAATGTGGTTCTTGTACTATATTTGACCCCTTACCTGGCCACCTAAGCATTCATGCCTCAATCTCAGTCTGTCCACTAACCCTACGCGCGCCTAACTGTGCCAGAACAAAAGCATGCTTCCTAGGAAGGATTCAAGACCCTAAATTCCCAAATATCCCAACATTTGAGTTCACAGTGAATTTCTTTTGCGCGGCAGTACAACATGGCCAAATAACAGGCTAGTTGGCCACCCTGCTAAATAATGGCCTGAGCTCTCAAATGCCCGCCACTTGCGCTCTAAATCATAGAGGGAGATTGTATTGACTATCTCACACAGTTTTGGTGTATATATGAGGCATATGAAAGAGCAAAAAATCTGGTTCCGACCGATGTGAAACCCCAAAATCGGGGTTGTGAAATGAATGAGCATCCTACAAGTAGAAGAAACACCTAGATGGGCCAAATTAAGATCCAGGCTACTTAATAGGAAGTATTGGAATGTATCTGAGCACCCAACTCTATTACAAGACGCTGGTAGCTCCTCCAAAAAATGTGACTATTAGTGAGACCGAAAATGGGTGGCTTGAGATAATGGCCTGTAGAGCTATCAGAGGTGAATGGATAAAATCTCGGAATACCTCCCAGAACGGAGGATTGGATATTAAAAAGTACTCTGTAAGGTTCCAGACCGATAGCAGGGCGGTATCGTGTACCGCGACAGTGGCCAGCATGGCAGACCGAAAAAAGCAGTTGTGCTTTCCTGAGTGCATAAAGGAGAGTCGTGAGACCACTGCCATCCAGTAGCATTACAGACAGGAGCCCCAGCATCGGGGGATCAGAATGAGCCCCAAAGGTCGTGGATCGACGAAGAAATGGTGGAGAAATAGCTACGGCAAGTGAGGCGATGGCAAGAAATTGATGTCCTCACGCCTCGGAGTCCGATCCGTGATGCCGTGGCTTTCGATCAACCCATCACTTTCGGCTGAAATTTGGTCTGGACCTTCGTTGGAGGTCGTACTCTGTTCGTATATCATGCCCAGTCATACTTACCAAACCCTGGCCTTCTAGCTCCCAAGTGGCCAACTAGGTAGGGTGGCCAGGTAGGGGGTCTCAGATAGTATTCCAAGGACCCTGAGGTTATTTTCATCAATAGTTTGTTTGAGGAATTTAAATTTATAGTTTCTGTTGTACATGGACATATTCACATCGCGGCCAGCGATGTTACAGCAATCGGCAGTACCGAGGGCGCGAATCAAAAAATGGCCGTTTTGGGTATTTTTTGATTCCCGTGACCGATTTGCCCATATCTCGACGAATACTGCACGGATTGAGATGAAATGTAGCTAGATAAATCGGGCTAATTCTACACTATTAGTGATAGAGAGATATCCAGAAAAACATTTTATTGTGCACTGTCTGGCATATCAGGTTTCTCGGGCAATGGATCCCGACTACAGAGCCCAAATCTGGTCTGAATGAGCTGAATTTTTGGGAGCAGGGATTAATTTGTGTACTGAAGAAGGTGATAGAGCCAAAAATATGAATAATTTATTTCACTGGTTCCGCTGGATCGGCCTGAGGATTTCTCGGTAACCCGTTCTGGTTGTGAATCATCAATCAACTGTGCCGAAAGAAAAAGAATTATGCTGATAGGGCAGGTCGAAAATACGACGCGAAAGGGATTCGATGCCCAAATGCTCAGAATGTAGTGAGAGGGAGAGCCGGTGGAAGCGCGGAGAGGAGGACCACTCCGCAAGCCAGCGTTCTCTGAAGGTCTTCGCGCCTGCCGCCAGTGCCGAGGCCTTGCTCGTCGGGAGGGGTGACTCGAGGGGGGTTATCCGGGACGCGAGAGGGGAGCAGGAGCCCTGGGCTGCCTCCTTCGCACGGGCGTCGACGGCCTCGTTCCCCGCAATCCCTACGTGCGTGGGGACCAGGTGAATTCGTGCCTTGAGGGTGGGACGAGCGCGGAGGAGGCGCCGATGGAGCTGGTGGAAGGCCGCAAGGAGGTATTCCAGGTTGGGGTCTGGGAGTGGAGAGGGCGATGATAGCCGGCTGACAGTCCGTGAAGATATCGACGTCGGTGAGGCGCGGCGTACCATTGATGATGTGATCCTGGTGCATCAATTGAAGCGCATTTAAACCCGACACACCAATTGAATCGCACAAATTGGATTTCTGAGCACTGTGCACGCAGTTTTGCCTCAATCTGGCACAGGTCTGGTGCATTGGAACGGTGCGATTTTCCTGAATCGATTCACCACTGGAAGCCTTGAGATTGGACCAGTGTTGACCGAGATATGGCCCAAAAAGTGTTCCCAGCCGAAATGGTGGCTGTGATCCTGGTGCGTCAATTGAATCGCAGAAATTGGATTTTTTCTGAGCACTCTCAGTCAGCACCCGTACATATTTACGTGGAAGGTGTTGCTCCCGGATCGGTGCGAACCAAGTCTGCGGGCACCAGAATATGCTTTGGCATAGGTTCAGCATTGAACACTTGTATTAAGGTACCTGGCCTTGAGTTCCTCGGCTTTACTCAGTGAATGGTGGCTGTGATCCTATAAACAATTGAATCACACGATTTTCTGAGCACTGTATGTATGTACGCAGTTTTGCCTCAATATGGATCAGGTCAAGTGCAATGGATACTGTACATATTGACCGAAATCAGATCAGCACTATTAAATATGAGTAGAATAACCAAAGGCAATGCAATAAATAATTTTCATGGCTAGGAACATGCATGCAGTTGAGGAAATTCCTGTTCCAGGAAAGTTGTATAGGATTTAACCCCCGCCTTTGGACAGAACCAATATTTTCGTTTTTCGTCGAAGTCACATGGGTTGTTTGATGAATTGTACTACATCCGCCGATTTCTTGGTGTAGTGGAGTGGAGATGCAATAGAGCTATTTATAGATCATTACCTCCCCAGCTCAATAGCCCTCAGTGAAAAGACGGCAGTTGAAGATGTTGTTGTTGTTGTTGTTGTTATTGAGTGCGCCCAATGAAGGTTGGAAGTCGTTGTCAACTACTACCCCAGATCCTAAACCATGGTCAACGACTTTCGACAAGACTGGTTTGGTGGTGGTTAACAACAACTTTCAACATTCAATCCATTATCATCCTCATATGCTTGATATGTGGGCCAAGGCACATCGAAGGCAGTGGTTCCCAGCCCGAAATCGAACGTCATCGGAAGGCCAAACAGAGCGTTCTCAATAATTTCGACTCGTCGGATGATGTCCGGAATGGTATGATTCAAGGTAGCTTAAATAACTCCCCGGGTTAGTTGGATCGCACTGCATTAAACAAGAAAATAAATACCTCGAGTACGCCGCTTCACTGTCATCTGCGGTTTTGTGGCAGAGGATGAATCCTCTTGAACACTGTTGCCTGGGTATGCACATTGGTAATGGTGTTTCCTACTCGCTGCCATTAAGCCGGGGTCGATGTTAGTAATATAATATTGAGACCATACCTACACTGCTCGCACGGAAACTCGCGATCACATCCCAATTTTTTGATTTTGCATTGGATGCATGCCTGCGATATTGTTATGAGCTTCAACTAGAACAAAATGAATACCCGTCTTCGTCTGCACTTGATGTCAGGCATGGTTCGATGGAGACCCAAAAATTTCCTCCCAATTATATACTGCATCGTAGGATTTATTTCACTTTGTTTTGTCGGTATCTGAGGCTCAGGGGCAATTTGCAGACAACAAAAAATATTGCATTGAGTGCGGTACCGCCGGGCGGCATGTACCGGGAACTCGGAAATTGGCCAAGTATTGACTGTAACCAAAAATTGATTTAATATTAAATGCGAGTTCAATGTGCGGATGCTGTCTTTATATACAGCTACGGACCTACGGCCTCCTAACGGCACTTACCACACGTTAATCTCGTTGGTACCAGCTACATTTTGTCGCGGCGTGATAGGGCAAGTGCCGCGCTGACTGCAGCTGCTGGCGGCGTGCACACCAGGCGTCAATGACGTTTAATCCTTTGAAAACATCGTCTGGATCTTAAAGGATTTGTTGGTAGCATTTGTTGGCATTACATGATATTGGCAAGGCTTGTTGGTGAGAGTTATGTACAGTATAGAGAGCGAGATTTGCACCCACGCGGGACTCGCCTTTCCGCGACCAGGTCCTAAAACTGTGCAAGTCAATTTATTGACCTAAGCAGGCTGGTTGTCAATGGCACAAGAGCGTATTTACCGTCAAAAAATCGTAGAAATTGATCAAGTTGGTCGAGGATGAGTTGATGACAATACCATTCCCTGGAGGGCTTGGAAACAAACAAATCAAATCGGTGAGCACCTTGAGAGAACTCGGGGGCTTGGGTTGATTATTGCTGATATACTGTAGAAAGCCGGGACTCTAGCGCCGGCCGGCAATAGTTATATGCCCGACGCCGAGGACAAACAACCCAAAAATATACATTAATATTTGGGTACGGAGTGCTCTCGGCATTGACCTCAAAAATTTGAAGAAGAGACTGAAATTGTGTTGGCTTGAACGCTGGTTAGGGCCCGAGGAAGTCCCTGTCGAAATGGGCCACGGCGCTGTATTTGCTGAAAAAACTGGGCACATTGATCTTGCCGACAAACCGTGCCAACAAATGTTGCCAACAAGCTCTACCAACAAACATTGACAACAAGTTGTACTCGCTATGGCGCAAAGTAACCGGAATTCAAAAGAAACTCTGATTGTACATTAGTAGAAATGCTTTATTTGAATGGCAATTGGCTTGCCATGCAATCAGTGTTTCCAGATGATATGTGGCTTGAACTGAATGCTATACCCGAGGATTGAGCCTTTGCTTGCCGTTTGCAATATGTTGACCCATCAAATTCTACTGATTACTCTCAGATCTGGCCACGAATACACGATTGAGGGCTTCAGGACAATGTAATACTGTTATTTCACTCGTATGCTATGTATGGATGCAGTCTAGAAGGATTCTGGTGGTGAGCAAAAAAACGTTTTCCGAACTCAAAGTTTTTTACCGGTTTGATTTATGCAACGCCTGGAACATCATAGAATCTGGATGACGCTGCACTCGTCACAGAAAAGAGAAGAAATTCCGACGAAAGCATTGGTCCTTCGGGTCGTTCTATGCTGGCGCTGCGCCATCGCAGCATGGGAAGATGTTAGGGACAATATTGAATCAGAAATTGATGTTTCGCGGGAGTGGGCCGAAGCAAATGAGATCATGAAATCACGTCAGCGAAAACCTCCTCGCGCGAGGGCTTGCAGGACAGCCTCTGACCGATGATCCGAGCAAGGACACCCCGCCTTGCAGTGCTGTTATTCATCCACAAACACTGTGGTACGAGGATTTCATCCATTTCTTACCCAGATATGTTGCTAATTGGTTCGTAGCCCACGCTCACATCGTCAATGGGACGCAAGTCAGGGCTCGCATAATAAATTACCCTTGCGATGCCGTCCGCTACATTTATGCGCCTCTCGACCCAGCCGTTCGCAAGGTACTCCTCATCCACAACACCACTGGCCACAACCATCCCATGCCCAAGCTCAGCAAGCTATCATTCGGCCATAAGGACACGTATCTCAGCCTCATCGACGCCTATGGCGTTCTCGGGGCTACGGTTTCAAAAATTGACAACGGTAAGATTTAACTGGTTGACTGCGTGTTTGTGTTGTCTCTGACATAAGGCAGCGCCATCGACCAAAATGCGACTCGAGGGGTTGACGCCCACCGATTTCGCTCCTCCTCTCCACAACAAACGCGCCAAAAATGACATGTTGCGCACCGTGAAACTCAAGAAATTTCCCAATGGTCTTGACGTTGGTGGTAAGCTACGCCCGTTCGCAGAAAAAATAACCAAAGGCTCACATTTCGTAGTCTCTCCTAGACAGACACTTCAACAATATCTGACCTCGTACCTCGGTTTGTTGAAGTCTGTTGTTAAGCGTGGGGGTCCGATCAGAGTAAAACCTTGTTACATAATCATCGGAGTTTGAATTTGCCCCGTATCTTCGCCGTTTTGGCAGCGCGAGGCATTTTTCTCATTTTCTTTTGCAGCAGTCTCACTGTTAGTGCGTATCTGCGATGATCTGCCTCTTCAGAATCTCCCGAAACATGCTTGAATTGGGGTTGTAGCACATGGTTCAAGATAAGGTGACATGAACGTAACATTTGCCCTTCAACTTAACTCTTCCACAGCAGCGTCAAATGGCACTCAAAAAAAAATCCAAATAAATTTGGACAATCACAGAGGATGTATATAATTGTAATCTTTGTATTTTTGAGACGGTGCGACATGGAGCAATGCGCTCATTTCGTGATTATGTAATAAGCTTTTACTCTGATCGGACACCTGAGCTTAAAACAGGACTACACATTTCGTAGCTATAGAGCCGATGTTTCATGCTGAATTGACAAAACCTCTGCCCGAGCGCTACATCCACAGCTACCTGAAGACGTCATTCGATGGCGACACCACTTTCAAAGGGATAGAGGGAAAAATGAACGAGTGGGAAATGACGATATTTGCAAAGGTTGTCCAACGCGGTGCGTTCTTCACATGTCGGTTTAAATTTTGAAGTGATCTGACGCATCGAACAGCTTCTTCCATTCTGCGGGCTTACATCAACCGTGCGAGCACGGATTTCTTCGAAACTCTTTGCGACGAGCTTCAGCACGTCAAGCTTATGGTCACGGGGACGCCTATTCCACTCAAGAAATTCGTTCGCGGAGGTAATCTGCTCGTCACGAATGTGGACATGGATCCCGCACAAGTTATTGGTCTCTGTCGTTCCGTCTTGAAGTACAATGATCCGGAATACAGCGGCATCTCTAACGACACGCCGCCAGAGGAGATTGCGCCCCTGTTCATCAAAATATGCTGGAGACATGCGAAGGAGTAAGTTCTTTGCCATGTGTAATATGTTTACGAGCCTGATTTTATTTTTCAAGGCCTGTTCATGACTTCGAATCACTTGTATCCCCCGCCAACTTCGACCGTCTCAAAGATTTCGTCTACATCAACTCTAAAGAGACTCTCGACGCGTTCTCGGCCTTCGCATATGGTCTGAAAGTTAAGAAAATCACAGGTGAGCGTTTCTTCCAAAACGTCTTGACTTTGTCCAATTGTCGAATTCAGATTGGTGGAGGAGCGCCGATCCCCTGTCTCAGTTCAATTTCGACTTCAACATGTTCACAGATTCGATCCTCGACAGCGCGAATATCGGTGGTTCCTTTCCCGCGGAAGCGGCCAGCGCAGATCCCTCGACATTCGAATTCGCTTTTGAACCGACTCTTTTCAGTTTTATCTACGGACTTTGATGTTGCCGTCCCTTCTGGTGCGCTTTCTGAAGAGCATTTTCAGGGCTTTTTGTACTCGTATGGGTCTGGCGGCCTCCACGCCACTGCCAATTTTGAAAATGTCCCTTCGGTTGGGCCATTTATCAACCCCTTTCCCATGCTCCCTCCGCCCCCGCCCGAATCATCCCCGGCCCCTTCTCCCGATGTCGACCATTCGTCTGACCCCTGTCCAAGTGCTCCGAAATCACGACGCTCCCGAAAAGAAGCCGATGAAGCAAATATCGTGACTTCCACGCGCTCCCGGGCTCCTACTGAACGGAAACGGGTGGCAGACGGAGATATCTCATCTCGACCCCCAAAAAAGGGGAGAGCGCGCTCTGTGAGTCTGATAGCCATTATTTTCAGATGATTGTCTAAATTATCGAACCTCTAATGGTGCTGGAAACTCCGAGCGACGTTGAGATTCGTATATTTCACGTACTTAAACTACGTATAAGGTAGAGGACAAGCAAATACGGTTGCCCCACGTGACTGCCCAAAACGAGCGATTCTGGGCTTGCACAATGAAAACAAAAAATCCGGCTCAACAGTCCTGTGTGATTGTATTGGAACATTGTTCCCAAATATTTTGAGAAATTTTGGTTAAGAAATGAAGGACGAGTTCCCAAATTGATGTGGCCCGACAATACCATCGATTTCTGATCATTCTGGAACTAGTCCTTCAGTTCCCCACTTTTGAACAAGCTTTAACCATGAGTGTGTAGACTGAAACAATCCAAACAATACTGTTGAGCCAGAATTTTTATTTGAGTCTGAGTAAAGGTCGATTTTGGGGAATCTTGGGAAATCTTCTCAATAAGGCTAAATCAGGTGGGGCAACCGTATTTGCTTGTCCTCTACCTTACCTAAGTAAAATGGTTGCTTGAATCCACAGATTTTTTTATTCAGCTTAATGCTGGTAGATTACTATGTGCCGTGTTTCCTCGCATGTACGGTACATTCGCAGCGGATGTGTCCGACATATGTGCCGTGGACTCCGTGGAATGTACCGTGGGTGCAAATGTATCTTTAGTACGAGTTTTGTTAATCCCGTCCCACGTCCGATACCGCTCCCGGGCGATCCGAACGACCCATTACCCATGCACATGATGCAACGGGAACCTCCACCGCGCGCATTACCTGCCGCTACTGCGTATGGCACGGTGCAGTCTGCACTCGCACTCGTCTGTGCACAAGAATATCCCTGGGTGTACCTGGCCGTCGCCAGGATATCCGAGATAGCATGGGGACCACATCCGGATGCGCGTCAGGACTACCTACTTGATCTTCCATGCGACCAGCTCGTTTTCGTGGCCGCGATCACGGAGATGATTTCTCTCGAGCCCGACCTCGCAGTATTCTTCGACGCCGCGATCGCAGATTTTGCGAATGCTTGGGTAGACCATTGTGATGATTCATTTGGCTGATAAGATGGCGCGGGGTCGCGCCATGTCCCTCGCTTCGCTTGGACGTCTTTTGGAGGGGGGTGATTGTGGCATGGTTGGCGGCATCTGGAGTCAAGGGGGTGCGGGCCGGTCAAGCCGAGACCTAAGGCAGGGAGGGTGGGTCGGCCGCCAGGCCAAGAAAAAAAAGAAAAAGGGTTTTTATAATTGTGCTCGGACGAGGTCCCAGGGTCTTCTGGTGTTAAAATATGACCATGTTTGAGATGTCTGAAGGGAAGGTGGGTGTATTATTGGTCCACAATCACCCTTGGAAAGCAGTCCATTCAGCTGTATTGACCCAGATTGGGAATATGTGGGGTGTAAATATTTTTTGGGTGTTATGTTCAGTGGAGTTTGGACATATATGCCTTTACTGAAGTAGCATGCCATCGGTTTCGGCCTAGTTTTGGCTCTGGCAGTTTGATGTTGCGAAGTTGGGGATGGAGCAAAAAATCATTCTGGGGAGGCTATTAATTGCTGTGAGGTATTTAACTCATTGAGCATTATTCTGTGGTAGTTCAACACTATTTCCTGTCGTTTCCCAACCGCTGGCGGCACTTTCCGGAGGGCCTCACGTGAAGAATTGCCTTATTTGGACGTCACGTGGTAGGGAGGGTCCGAGGGAAGGGTCGGTTTGAAAAAATACGGGGGCATTCCCTAACGATGCGTGCGCTACCCGGACATCTTGAGTACGGAGTGCTCTCTGCATAGATCTCAAAAAAGTCGAAGAAGAAACTGAAAAATTTGGGTTGAACGCTGGCTTGGGCCCCAGGAAGTCCCGGTCGAAATGAGCCACTGCGCTGCATTTGCTGAAAAAACTCGGCCGTTCTTTAAGCAAATGCCTCCTCGGCTGTGCCGTTACCCCATATATTTTTGCTCCTTCTCTTTTCCTCTGTGGATCCGTTCTGTTTAACCCCTTTCATACCAAATTTTGCTCCGCTTTGTTCTAGCTGTCGCCCGTCTCGTGTTCAACTGCTAGCCCTGTTTATAACAATCATTAATTGTTCCCCCGTTTGTACGCCTACAAAATCTGCCAACTCGCACTGCCTCTTAAACCCCCGTGGCTCAACAGCTTTTCTGATTCATTGTTCAGCTGATCTATCTACAGTGTGAACCGTAGCCAGACGCAGCTGGTCGCAGTGCTCCGCTGTCAGATTGTTGTCGTTTAACGAGACTGCGGCCACGTACACCCCGAGGATTTTCCATACATAAGAAGACCAGATATGCCCGCTATCGCTATCATTTTCCCCCTCGCTTCACCCGTCCTTCATCCCATTCCTTGGCTGCTGCTGGTCTCTTTGTACTCAGGCCATAATTATCCGCTGTTGGTCTGCTTTCCAATCAACCTCTTGGGTCCTTAATGCTTCATATCTCATGCAAAAGTCTGTTTGCTTCAAGAGAAATGTGCTCTGGCCGCGCGCTCCCAGTGGTTATCAATCCCAATTTCGCTCTTCCATTCACTGGTATACTGGCCATAAATGCCCAATTCTCTTTAGTGCCGTGGGCTCCTAGTGGACATACGCCTTCTCTCGGGTACATAAAGTCCGTCCTTCTTGAAATTTTGCCCATATTTTGATACGAAATTCTTCGGCGGTACAGAATGCTGCGATGAGTTAAAAGGCGAATCCTTATCAGAATTTCTTCATTGCCTTCATCCTTCTTTGTTACCCTGTTGTACATGTACCTTCGTAGCGTGCACTTAAATTAATCCGTGATCTTGCATGTTAACGCTGGAAATGCCAGAGCGAAGCGGCGGCCTGTCTTGTCTTACCTATGGTGCAGGTCACCTAGCCACCCATACCGAGATTTTCTGGGCCGAGTTTTGACTAAAATAGTTATCCCTCTTCCAAAAGTGTTTCTTTTGACAATACAAGGAGATCTGGAAGAGGGATTTCCATTTAAATGAAAACTGACGGAGGTGAATTTTTTCTGGCCTTCGATTTGGCCACATGCAGTAGAAATAATGAAAATTTGAGCTGATTGGGGCTGTGTACAGGCTAAGTACAGGCCCAAAAAATTTTCTCCGGCCAATTGGCCACTAATCTCGGCTAGCGGCAGCTAGGTGACCTGCACCATACAGTTCCCGTCATCACTTCCCGACTACCGCATTTGGTGTAAACAGATCAAAACTTCGCAGCCTTTTCAGCCGTCGGGTAAAAACATTAATTTCCTCAAAACAGTGGGAATCAACTCAGTTTGATAGCAGGTATCCAGATTTTAAAGGGCTAAGATGTAGCATAAGTTTTCACTTTTTGGACCCAAAATAAATGACCGATTGCACAGCCACCGGCTGATAACCGGCCGCTAGAGGCTCGGGCCGGCGCCGGAATTTTGAATCCGATGGATTATTTTCAAAGACCTCTCTTTGTCTTATCAGTAGAGTGGATAAATACAGTCTACCGGCATCTAGACACATCCAAATGATGTAGAATTTTGTCAGAAAAGGTTTTCATACATTTTGAAAGATGTGATAGAGTCAGATTTTGAAGGAGTTCTGCAGTTGGGCTCAAATATCACATTGTTTGCTGATTGCAGTATATTACCGTTGGATCAATGCCATTACAAGCATGATAAATTGAAGTAGACTCTGTCACACCTTCAAAATCCGTAGAAGTCCCTTGTTGCCTTCAAATTCGTCCTGATAATCTTGTAACTCCAGGTCAACCGCGCCAGCACCGTGAGAGAACGAATATTTTCGAAAATTTCTACTAATGTACCATCAGAGTTTCTTTAAAATTCCGGTTACTTTGTGCCATAGCGAGTAGAACCTGTTGTCAAGATTTGTTGGTAGAATTTGTTGGCAACAATTGTTGGTAGAACTTGTTGGCACCGTTTGTCGGTAAGATCTAGTCTCTCGTAGACAGACGCTTCAACATGGGAAGCTCGTACCTCGCTTGTTGAAGTCTGTTAGTTACCGCGCGGGTCTGATCGCAGTGCTGCTCCGTTATTATGTAATTGCGGAGCTTGAATTTCATCGGCTAAATGCGTAACTCACAAATCCAATTCTCTATAAGATTTTGGAGGTCTAGGTACCGTGTTTGAGCAAGACCGTTCGAAAACGGCCATGATCACATGATCAAAATAACCCTGCCTTGGACACAGATTCCAGACCATATGATTGTAGGAGGCCGGCAAGCGGCGGGTCACAAATAGACTTGGAATTTTTTCTTCAGAGACCTCTGGTAATTTTCAGGCTCTTAGACATACAGTACAAATTCGTGGGTCAGGTCATATCCAGGTCCATCATGGAATCAGTGACTTCCCACTTGTCACAATCTAGGAAAATCTCAGTCTGTAGATTTACCATACAACAAAGCACAGGTACGAGCACCTTTTTGTTGTAGCGTCTGTTTATAAGAGACTAGGAGAATCTTCCAAATTCACAGGCATGGCTCAATTTTCGCTCGGTCGACGCTTGCACGCTGACCAGTTCCATTGAGCCCAGTTATGGCGGCAAGCAGCGGGTCACAAACTGATGAGTAGAATTTTTTTCTCTTCTTTTTTATTTTTGTTTTCTAGATCTACTCGACCTCGAATAAGTTTGGTCGAGCTTATTCATTGAACTTATTGGTCAATTCAAGGCCTGCATTTTCCTTCAACTGCAATCTAACTTAGCTAAAAACTCTAAAACACAGCTCACATTGAGGGATGGTTACACGACGGTTAGAATATTTCCAAGACATGGAGGTCCCCAGTAAAGGGTGGGCCGAGAACGGCCCGGGGCTAATGGAGCAACATCAGCACTATGAGCAAATCTGCTCACGTTTTTTTTTGGCGACATTTTTGCTACTCTAAGCACAAAAGAACTAACGTTCTATTTGTGAATTTCGACAATCTGAGGAGACAAAAAAGTCATGCACAGGTTTTGCACAGGGAAGAGTCACCATGAAATATCGCGTCCTTTATGAACCCCACTACGCGCCTTATATTCAAACTCCGCAATTACATAATAAGCGAGCACTGCGATCAAGCTCGGCTGAATGAGGTCCATCGAGTAAGGAGAATGGTTGTGTACACATGAAGACCCCACGGGGAGAGTATTTGGCATGTTTTACCTCGTTGGGACGTGGTTTGAGCCCTTTTTATATGGTGGGGATTTTTTAACTAAGCTTTAATTAACCCAACCCTTATTAACCCCTTAAGCTGCAACACTGCTGTATCTCAATAACTACAAGGTAAATTCCTTCAGTTCAAGACATGAATGTGCACTATTTTCAAGCCCTTTCATGTCACGTAGATGAAATTTCCATATAAGGTAAACCCAAAAAGTGATTTTCTCCGCTGCCCAGAAAATTAAGCTGTTCTGGCAGATTACCCCATAAGAAAAATGGACAACTACATGGTTGGTCTCTATTTCATCTCTAATTTGCGTATACTAAGGCGTTTGGCATAATTCGGAGGGAAACTGATGGAATTATGCAAATTACAACTCGGCATTTATTTAGAGCACCACTGTATGTACTTTTCAACACAAAAGTAAACCATGACAGACTGGGAACATGATACACGAGAAATATCGTATATCAAGATGTCGTGCAATGAATAATCAATGTCGTTCTCAACCCGTGAATTTATTCACAGGTAGCGGCTAGTATCTGTATAATAAAATGGCCGACATAGAGGACATTCCAATGGAACGTTCACAGCCACGCGGAACAGCGGCATCGATACCGGGCTTCCGAGACTGCCTCAAAGCGGTACAACCCATAATGGTCAACACACAATAAAATGTACAACGGGTAACAGCCAACGGACAATGGGGCACAATAACCAACAAGAGACTGGGAACGACCAGTAAAAAAACTGGGAACAGCTAACTTAGAACCGGGGAAACTGGAAAGTTGGAACAGCCAACTGGAAACTGGGAAAGCCAACGGGATGGAAAGTGGGAGCAGCTAATGGGGAAACTGGGAAGCCAACGGGAAAATCATAAATTGGGAACAGCTAACGGAAACTGGGAAAGCTAACGGGAAACTGGGAATACCCAGGTACGACCAAAACCCTCTGGCGACAACCGAAGACACTCCTCGTGAAGTTATTCACGGGTCCTAGGGCCTGGAAGACGGTCCATCGCGAAGCAGGGATGGTGAATTCCGAATCCAAGAGTGAGTCCTTCGCGAGTCGGCAACGTGAGGACACTCCCTGCCTACCGCTACACTTCCAACTTCCCATTTGCACAAACTCCATGGAGAATCACCCTATTTATAAAATTATGTAGTAAATAATCCCGCAGTGGGCGCAAGCCAAGGGAACCTTCCGCTTCTTGGGGAGAACGGCGGATTACCAGGTCATTATTATCCCTTGCATTTATTTGTGTAACGAGGGGTAGGAGGCTGGTGCTTCTCGAGTTTCTTTTCTTTTTTTTTTTTTTTTGAGGTGCGAAAGGTTGTTCCGATCAGGCTTATGCCGTCTCCTACTTAGTCGGACGGATCAAATCATCCGGACACAACCGCCCAAAGGGGTGAACAGGGGTCAGAGACCTGCTGTGTTGTTGAGTGACCACCACTCCAGGAAGGAATGCTTTTACGCAGACCATTGTCTTTTATAGACGGTACTGTGGGACTCTGCTGACACGCAATACCCACTAAACCTCCTGGTGGTTGCTACGGGATTCGAACCCGCGACCGTATCATAAAGATTACGGCAACCAGCACATTGGCTGGCCAGATCAGATGGCATATCCACTCACAATTTTTTTGAGAGATTAAATCCAACAGGGAAGATCGAATCGAGCGCCTCGCACAGTTTTAGAAAATTTAACCCAGAAACACTCTAATGCCAGGACACCCAATCCGTCGTATCGGGTAAAATGGGTTGAAACGCCGCTCGACGGATTCCGGCCGTCGGACAGATTCCACAATTTTTTTCAGGTGCTCAATTTGACAGGGAGGATCCAATCAAACCCCTCGCAACGTTTCAGAAAAATTAACCCAGAAAAACTCGTATGCCATGGCCGCATTTCAAGGGCCTTTTGACCGGTTCAACCTGGTCCAGGGCACAGCGCGTTCCGCACTTGCTTACGCCTCATGGATTTGCTGTCAAATTAGTTCGGGCCCGGAACCCTGGTGCTGTGCCAATTTGATTGCCTCGGTCTGCATCAAGCCACGGCATTGAGACACACCACCCGCCCAGATCGCCGTTCATCGCATAGATAATCAGCAAAGGATGCATGCAAGAAGGTCACTCTCGGTCTCGATGACCATTGTCTCGCCCATCCTGTGTGAATGGCCGGGACACGGAGAATTGAGTGCAGGCCACGCAATGCAAGGCGGTATGTGGAAGGGCGGAGGTTCAGAAGCATATCCATATCCTCTGGATCCATTTTTCCGATGCTGCCCATACGGGTTCCTCGCCAACTTGCGTGTAGGATACGAAATTGTTGTGGTTCCTGCGGGAACGCTAAAAGACTCTGGGTATACAGATCATCAAGCGGAGCAGTGCTGTGTGTATCGAGAGCCAACACGGACTCTAGTCGATCGGTGGGATGGGACTCCCATCCGTGCTTATTCGTCTTCGACGAACCGGATGACGGTAGTCGCGTAGATGAAAATCCCGGAAGACTTGTGAATCAGATGGTCGAGTGCGTCTGGACGAGGCCAGATGGCGCCGAGGTCGATCCCTCTGGCCGTAGTCTTCAGAGACTGGACCATGCTGTGTATAATATTATCACTATTACCATCACTATCTGACGAACTTTCACATCCGACGAAGTGACGAAGTATGTGAGGGCTCTGGTGGACAGCGGGGATTTTTACCGGGAACTCCTCCCGCACACCAGCATTGCCGGTGGTCAGATCCTAATGGTTCTAACCGATTGTCCTGCCACACAAGTGGCCGGCCAGTACATGGAATGCCAGCGTCTTGTTTGATCTAACCCCTGGAATGGTTGTGTGCTCCGTTGACATCTTGTAGACATCTGTAAGGATAATCACCCGTACAGTACTGCATCTCTAATGCCACTACGTAGTAGTAGTTACTAGTAATAGCAAGAGGGGTGGGCATAACACAAAAAAATGATATCAACCTCTTTTTCGTTCCTAAGGTTCCTGAAAACGTACTTTCAAATTAAAAAAACTTTTTCATAGAAAACCATCGTTTGGGAAAAGTCCCCCACGGTGTCGAGTGGTCGCAGTGAAGTGCCTCGGCAATTTTCGTAAAGGAGAATCCATACCACGTGTGCACCTTGGATGGTGAGAGTTGGTGATGGATTGTAGGATATGCGGGCGCATGTACAATGAAAGCAGCAAGTTCTATTTTTGACCACCTAGCTGGCCACCTAGGTATTCACGCCTCATCCTCACTCTGTGCACTCGTCCAATGCAAACCCAACTATGTCGGAATGAAGGCAGGTATCCTACGAAGAGTTCAAGACTACCCCTACCAAAATATCTGAAGATTTGGTGTCACAGTGAATTTCTTTCGCGCGGCAGTCCAACATGGCCAAATAACAGGCTAGCTGGCCACCCAGCCAAACCACGCCGCGAGGGTTGAAACCGGGCCCCGGATCCATCGGGATTTATACCTAGAGGATATAGGGAGTATTTGAATCCATCTCACTCCACATGCCACCCATGTAAGGGGTATAAATGTCTGCTCTTGAAAGGGGGGAGGACCAGAAACAAGGACCCCAGAGCAACGGAGCGTGTAATGGAAGATAGATCCATGTTGTGGCCCAAATTAAGATTCAGATAGCTTAGTAGGAAGGTTTAGGACGTATCTGCGTGCATAACTCCATAACCAGGTATTGAGCTAGTAAGAGTGAGGACAACTAAGAAGATAAAGTGATTAATTGTGCGAGCTCTTCGAGCTCTTATATACCTATTTACAAGTGTTCTAGAATATTCTACAACTATCTACAATTGTCCAGTGAGCACTCGTTGAGTCGCTCTAAGAAGGTCAGAGAATATTCAAGTATATTCTCAACACCAGGTGCTGACAGCTCTCCAAGAAAATCCGATTGTTGGTAGCACCGAAATTGCGTGGTTTGAGGTAAAGCACCGCAGTAAGAACGAAATCACATAGATAAAATTTCAACGGACCTTTGAGATGGAGGTATTGGACACCTGGAGACCTCATTTCAAGTTCCAAACCGGCAGCACCACGGCGTCGTCTCATCCGAGGTTGGCCAGTTTGAGCCACTCAAAAAAGCAGCGGCACCTTCTTCGGAATATAGAGGAGAGGATTCGGGCCCAATCAGCATCGGGTAGAGTTTTAGATGAATCTCCCGTATCAGAGGAACAGAACGAGCCCATGAAGTCCTGTAACGCAGAAGAATTGGTGGAGAGACGGCCACGACGAGAAAGCCAAGCCGCGTGGGCGTAAGGAATTGATGTTCACATGCTCCGGGCCTCGATCCGACGTGCCATAACTTTCGATCAACCCATCACTCTCACTCTAAATTTGGTTCAGACCTCCGTTATAGTTCGTACTTCCATGCCCCATTACGCCCAGCCGTGAATATCAAGTCTAGGCTTGCTAACCTCCAAGTGGCCAGCTAGGTAGGGTGGCCAGCTAGGTGGTCCAAAATAGTTGGTTTGGGTCAAAATACCGCGTCAATGTGGTGCTTCGCAGCGAAGTTATAAATGATTACGTGCCAAAATTAGACCCGCCTCACAATGAAGTGGATGTGGTTCAGATGGTTGCCCAGTAAATAAGCGCTAGGTAAGTCCATAGTTAGAGTGCTTTGAGGCTCATTTATCCTTTGTACGACCTTATATGCAGTCCCAGGCCGAGCTTATAATACCATTTGGGCCTCTGAGCATATGCTCCAGGCTGTTAATGCCAAATACTCTATTGTCAATCATTGCTATAAAATCGGATTCCCCTATAGCTTCAGTCCTGTAGTTAGTATCATAAAGAGCCTTTAATAATATCCTGCGGAAACACTGAACACATGTTTCCAACACCGAGCCGTCCATGCCTATAAAGGAACCTTGGATTCAAAGTTTCAAGTTACTGTTCTGGAGGGATGTGGGATTTTAGCTTCCTTTCAAATAGACCCAACCAACAGGAAGGTATTTGGTCGAGATAAGCCTCCTTTATGAAACCGGTGGCTCCACACAAGCACCCAGCAGCAATACTTCCTAATATGGGTACAGGCGTAGTGCTACAAATCAAAGCAAACAATGGTTGATCTGGCTGATTTTGCCACATACTAAACGTTCTGATAGCTTATCCGGCTTATCCAGCTAAAATTCAATTGAAATATTGGAATAGAGCATTTATAGACAAGACTTGAGGTGTATCCCTGTTCTCTGCATTGCAATTTTGAATGTTTAAAAAATGATTACGCAGTGTTTCCTGTGTTGCTTTGTGCAACCCAGAGTACATTTAGTAGCTCACATGGATATTGATACACTGTATATTCACACTATATCATCAGTCGGATCTTTGATTTTCCCCTGTCCCTTTTGCAGTACTGTGTCAGCCCGCAGTACTGATGGTTATTGATTACATGATGTCCCATGTCCCACCGGTAGCTGTGGTCAACCTTTTCCTATGTCCCTCAGTGCCCAATGTCCCACCGGTACGAACAGTAGAGCTCATTTCCTATGTCCCACACCCCCATTGTCCGCCTGGTACCTTGTGGTTCAATGTCCCTCCATGTGTCCCACTGGTAATCACGGTGAGTGTTCCCTAAGTCAGAGTCTGCCCCACCCCGGAGGGACAAGGGACCTATTCTGAACCCCTTACCTCACAATGGCATTTTGAACCCCATGCCCCACAATGGCATTTTTAACCCTGTTCCCCACAATGGAACCGACCATCCGGTGCATTATAATGTATTTCGGCCGGATTCAGCAGCGATAAGGCAGCACTTGACGTATTTAAGGTTTGAATAGACGCCCTGCAAGGGACCTATTCAGAACCCCGTGCCTCACAATGGCATTTTGAACCCCATGCCCCACAATGGAACTGACCATCCGGTGCATTATAATGTATTTTGGCTGGGTTCAGCGCCATCGCTGACCAAATTCTTGGCAACCACGCTACGCCAACGTTCACCGTCCACGACTCCAATTGATAATGTACGCGAGTCTGCACGCGGCCGTTTTGGCTTGGTTTTCGGGCGAATGACCTCAAATAAAATGTGGGCATGAATTCTGAAGGATTCGGAAGATTTATGAACAATTAAACCAATAGAACACCTGCCTGGATGCCTCAGAATAAAATAATTTGATGTTTTCCCAAAAATCAAGTCTGCGGATTTATGATGTATGCAAAAATGGTGTATACCATCTGAAAGTGGACCATATCCATATGTTGGTCGACCTGGATTGATAGGGATTTGGGCTCACAACACAGCATACAAGTTGGGCATTTCTGGACCATTTACTGCAATGCCAAAAATACCGAAAATGGCCAACTTGTAAGAATTTGACATTACATATGCATGCTTACGATGCTCCCCTGTGGCTCCGACACTGTAGCTTGCCCATGCAAAAAATGGCCCCATCAGCCAGGATGACGAGGAGGTCCCCAGATCACGAAACTGACCCCAGGGCGCTCTAGAGCGAGACGGTTTGAATTCACCATAGGTTCATGGCAATCCGAGTCGGGGTTGAGGAGATATGGTGTGCGCGAGTTTGGGAGCAAAAAACATGCAAAATATGTGACTGCCAGCTATTTTGCAAATAGCAAACAACGCCAATCGCAATTCCTGTCTCCCGGCTTATTTGGGCCGAGGGCAGCAAATTATTTGGTTCCCGACTCTCAGGGCCGAATCATTCCCTGGTTGTAAATAGGCAATGGCTGACCAAAGCGGGCCATCGACTGTGAATACCGGCTCACAGTGCGTTTGAATGCTCGGATCAGTCTGTATTGAAAGCCCGCTCACGGGAAGCACAGAGCAATAATTTGCGTTCAAAATACCGGCTCGCAAGGCTGAGATCATGAAGACACTGATCCGATCTCCCTCAGGGAACACCGGCTGACATCCGGCAATCAAGATCCTAACGGCTTTAAACGGTGGTGTACAGCCTTAGACCAGCCACTTAGACCGGAATAAGTCGACAGCGCCCATTTCGGTCTAGCTCCGCTGCCCTGCTTACGGGCTTGGACGGCTTTATGGTCCACGACCCCTCTGATCACATGCATTTTGATTGCTTATTTTCCTCTTTCCTTGCTTGCTTTCCAAATTTTCCCGTGATGACCAATTCTGCATGACAAACTGATGCGCAAAATCGATCTTCTCCCAAACCTGAAGGTTCAGCAATCAATACAGGGGGTTCCGCTGCTTGTTCCATACCACCAAGGGTCCGACGAGGGCTTCGACTTCAACAAATGGTTTTCAAATGAGTGAGCACAAAGCCCTCAATACATCCTAGAAGTGCGGATGTAGCACTGAGATAGAATACAGGCCGCTTGCGTGATACCTTCGTCGAAAAGGAAAACAATTGCAGCAGGAAGAAGAGCATGAATGAACCAAACATTGAACCTAGTGTTGGGCACGGGTATGGGTCCGGGTCTGAAAGTATCCACCCGGACCCTTACCCGCGTAACCCGTACCCCATGCGGGTAAGGGTATGAACCCGTACCCGATTTCATACGGGTACATGCGGGTTCACCCGCGGGTCTACAACCCGCACGGGTTTACCCACGGTATCACTGGTAGCATCAATTTAAAAAATCAAGCATGTTGAGTCATTAAATGGTCGTTTCGATGCATTTTATTGTACTTTTTGTGAAACATGGGGGCCGCAACTGAGGTCTAGAGAACAAACAGGTCTGCAAGAACAGATGTCACACTAACTGGGTTGAATATCGCTTGATGTCCGGCTTCAGGGTGGCGGAGAAGAGGAGCGGATAAAAATGGATCCAGGAAGTTGGATCAATTTGGTTTGGGACGTCAATAGGAATGTCTTGTGTTTGCATAGGCTAATTCCTCGTGCGCCACTTGTTAAATGTGTGGATGTAACAATATACACCAATAACACATCTCTAGATTGTCTACGAGATGGTGGCCCATTGTGGTGACCCCGGATTCGGAAGCGCACATTGTGATCATTTTTTTTCAAAGTTCTAAGAAACTACATACCATACAGATCATGTATGTTTCATCCATACTGTTAGTGGGCTCTGCCACAATTGCCACAATGGCGCACTATAGTTGTTATTTACTTGGTGGTAGCGGGCTGTGCCGCTTGTCGGCCTTACCCGCTTTATTATGGAGGTCTACGCGGGTCAGCGTAGGCGCTATGCCCGGCTACGCGAAGCTAGACAAAGTCTGTTTAGGTAACCTAGTTACGGCCAATTACGGCCAAACATAGGGGGCGATTACCTACACAGAGGGCTGTGTTTGGGGGTTAAACATGGCCTGTTGGGTACCAAGACAGACCCAATTACTGCCAAACATACCTAGCCTGACCTCTGTTTAGGCGACGTCGGAACGTAGTGAGAAGTCCAAGGCATTCATTATTGAATCCCAGGTAATGTACACGAACGAGTCCATCTCTTCATGCAGGGATAGAGCAACATGTCATCGAGAAAGTGGTATTGCCGCCTTTGGGAATTCAGTCCGCTTTCGGGGGGCTTTGGGAGGCTCTTAAACTCGGTTAGTTATGGCCTCACCCCTTTTCGACGCGGTTGGGCGCATGTTGTAAAAAAATACCTCCAAGATTCGGCGGGTCTTGATTTTATTTTTGATTTGAAACTCAAATTGATTTCAAGGGTTACCGTACGTGACCTCCTCGTGACCGTATAAGAAGGGGCTTGTGCCACGATGCCAAATGGGGGTAATGTGTTCTGCGCGATCTCCTGGCTCAGGAACCGCGTCAAACCTTTTGGTCTCTTGGAGAATATTTCACATGAGAAGTGCGAAAATCCTTTGGCCGACTCGGAACTCGCCACAGCGGCCTTAGCAACTCAGGAAGTAGGCCGAAACTCGTCGTGCTTCAGAAAAGAGGTGAAATGAAAGGTCGTCTGCCCGAGCGTCCTTGTCACGGGGCGGGAGCCCCCGAGAAAGCCGGAGATCGATGAACTAGAGCAAGAGGAACACGGTCGAGGGCGTGGGAGCCCCGAAACGGGAGTTGATTCGACGAGGCGAACCCCGACGAACCAAGACCTATAAGTACGTGGGGAGGGCAGTGCTACAAGTAACAGTTGCGAAGTAGTTGTAAGTATCGTAAGGCGGGGATCACAGAATTCCTCTCGGCGAAAACAAAAAATCTGAGCATGCAGTTTATTTGGTATGGTGTCGAAAATGTCATAAACGCCTTCACTGATGAGAAGAAGGGCACAACTGAAGGCTGCAGCTCGAAGACAACCAAAGGACCGTATTTGATGTGATTAGTCATCCAAGAATGAGACTCTTCTTTCCTATCCAAGCCTCTCCGGTGATTTCGCTAACTTTATGATGTCTTATGATGATGTGTTTTCCCTTCCTTTAGTTGTATTCCTCGGCCCCTCGCCATGGGGTTGATTGGAGACGGGCTCAAGTCACGGTAGTTACACCTCTTGTTACACCTATCAAAACGACGAAATTTATTTCCTGCACCAATACGACCTAGATAATTTCTGCTGTAGGATCTGTTAGAAATCACCCTACCGTGCTTCGAGCCCATAAAAACCTCCCGAAGCTCAAATACCTCTCACTTTTCCATCCGAAGTCAAAACACAACTTCCGGCTCAAACATCGAATGCAGAGTGAAAACCGCCGATTATAGGATGAAACCGGGGCTCTGTATTTATGAAGGGACATTCGAATTGAACGAAATAGTACAGTATTCCTTATCCCTCTTGCAAAAGTGTTCCTTTTGACATTCCGCACAGATCTGCAAGACAGATTTCGATTTGGATCAAAATTCAGTGAGGTATAAAAAAATCTTACCTTCAATTTGGCCACTGGCGGGGGAAATAACGAAAAAAATGGGTGACCGTGGCCGTGTATAGGGCCAAAAATTTTCTCCAACCAATTTGGCCACTAATTTTCGGTAGTGGCAGCTAGGTGACCGGCACCATAGATCAAAAGTTTTTTTTTTTTTTTTTTTCTAATGGCGACTGTCATCAATTTTGCAAACAGCTGTAAGACCTCATGTCACGCTCGGGAAATTCGACAGACCCTCGCGTGATGCGTGACCCCAGCCAAAATTCGACATCGACACAGGGGTGCATGACGCGTGACTGTCGATTTGAACGAAATACTATAGTAGGTGATAATCAATCAGTGTTTAGCAAAACAGCATTGAACTTACGTAAACCGAGTACATTTGCCCAATCTCAGGACGAATGATTGCAGCACTGGTGATAGGGAAGGAGTTCGGAATGACCAACAAAAAAAAGAAAAAAAACCATGTGCTTGTATGGTTGAGACTCCAGAAGTAGGTGGCCCGGGGTTCGGTGTGCAACCACAGCTGGGTATACTCATCTGAAGTCTGTACAGCAAGGTGGAAAGAACGCGGACAGGGACAGCGAAGCATCCGAGTCGGATTCGGAATCTGATGACGAAAGCGAGACAGAAGATGAAGCAAGTGTCGCTCGCATGGCCTCGCATTCAGTCTACACATTCGAAATCGATGCGGACATCAATATCTCCGCGCCATCATTAATCGACCTCGTTGCTGCTCCGACTGCCGGTGCATGTGTGGTCCCGACTACCAGCACTCAACCTCAGACTGTTCCAGCTACAAAGGAGAAGCCAGCGGAGGTCAACTGGGACTTCTAAAGTACACGGCGGGCAATTTCTAAGTTATTTACAGCGCTCGAGTTATTTACAATGTAAATAACTATTATTTACAGGTTAATAACTGTTATTAACTGTTTTGTTAGTAACACCTGTGAATAACCCCCCAGGAGGTACGATGTTACTAACAGCTGTGAGGAACTCGTGGGTAGTTACTTACGGAACCCTAGTCAAAACGTGATTTATTATGGAGAGTTACTTGCGCGCGCTTGAATAGCCAGCGCAATCCTAAGCAAAACCGTTGCTTCAGATTTCCCGTTGGTGACTTCATCATTGCGCCTGGGGCCTTGCAGCTCTCATAATTACGGAGGCGGTGCAGTCATATGTGCGATTCAACAGCGTCCGCAATTTCCATTCTCCGAACACGACTCGGACGCTCCTCATCACCGCTCGCCACGTCGTCTTCACGCCGGATAAGAACGAGAACACGCAATTCGAGCGTAAAAACAGCAGCCAGCGCCGTTACAACGTCACGCCCTTCGGTGATGCGGCGTTCAACAAGTAACTCAAATATATCGAGACCGAGATTGGGAGCAAGGCTCTTATCGGCCAGCATCAGGAGGGACGTGTTAGGGCGATTGAGGGGAAAGATGTCCCGGCAGTGAACAAGGAGCGCCAGGAGGCCCAAGCCGACTTGGCCAAAGCGGGAGAGGTGATGGAAAAGCACAAAACCTTCTTCGCGCCGTTCCCCTGCTTGGTTTCTTCAAGGCTATGTTTTTATATACGCTATAATGTTACAGTCGAGTTGCTGATATGGAATATTGTTAGTGGAATATTAGGTCATATGGAATAGCATTTTACCACTCCCAAATCCGCCTTCCAAGCCAAAACTTGGGGTCGTATGGAATATCAGGTCAGATGGAAATGGGCTTTGAGCCCTTCCGACCGTATTCCATACGAGAAGTTCGACTGTACAGAATGTCTTTTGAAGATTGTGCTTGGTCGCAGTCATTAAACCTACACAACTTTCAGCAATGGATCTACCTCACTTTGGTCTCTCCCACATTCAACTTAACGGCGGGATTGTATTAGTTCAACTGCGCTCTCATGCTGTCCTACAAAGATCTAAGCTCTTCCTGTCTCGAGCTTGTTTCGAGGTACTCACTTCCCACTAACTGCTTCTCTGTTTTTCCTTTAGTTCTACTGCGAGTCAAGAGATTCCATCGGTGAGCTCGGCTACGAGGTTATAGAGGAGTCCAGGGACCGTAGTGTACAATAGTGGCTGTCCACTCAGATACTTCCTGGGCCCCGGCAACAGGCAGGCGGATCACTGATCTCGCACACAGATCAACACGTGATGAGGGAGCTGTCAGTGTCCGAGCCGTGTTCGAGAACGGGAATTGTCGACGCTATTGAATCGCACATATGACTGCACCGCCTCCGAAATTATGGAGAGCTGCAAAACCCCAGGCACAATGGCGAAGGGACCAACGGGAAATCTGAAGCGACAGTGTTGCTTAGGATTGCGCTGGCCACGGCCTCGGACTCAAGCGTGCGAAAGTAACTCTCCATAATAAATTATGTTTTGATGGCGGGCAGGGCGCTGTCAGCGTCCGAGCCATGTTCGGAGAACGTGGCATTGCATCCACCGTTGAACGGGGTCAAGCCCTGATTGCCGACGCTATTGAATCCCATATAACTGCACCGCCTCCGAAATTATGGAGAGCTGCAAAGCCCCAGGCGCAATGGCGAAGGGACCAACGGGAAATCTGAAGCAATAGTTTTGCTCAAGATTGTGCTGGCTACGGCCTTGGAATCAAGTGCACGAAAGTAACTCTCCATAATAAGTCACGTTTTAACAACGGGCGGGGCGCTGTCAGCGTCCGAGAGAGTCAAAGTTTGATTGCTCTTACAGTCATTCCGCGGTCCTTGCATTTTCTGCGGTCCTTGCACGAGAATTTTTTTCTGAGCCAGGAGCCCATATTTTTACGAGGTTTTTTTTTCCCATACTTTATGATATGATACGAGCTTGCCTCTCATTTTTTTTTCCAGAACTTGAGCTTGACCCGGAAGCGGGGAATGGGTGGTACAAGGTGCGAAACCGCAATGCCGGCAACCGTGACTGGAGAATAGGGCGTATTTCAACTGAAAAAATCAATGTATACCACTGGTCCCGTATTCCCAGCATGCGTGTATCTAATCTTCAAATTCCCCATAGGCTTCCAAATCATATGGAGCAGGTTTTTCAATTGGAACTGAGGCGTTGCACAACGGTACAAATGACCTATAAAAATGGGGGAATGAAGTGCCTCTAATGAGAGGTATGAGCGGCAGAATCCATCGTGCCAAAGAAACGAGGCGCGCGCGGCAGGCAGAGGACGTGAGTTTCACGGTACAACAATGTGAAATTCACGATTCACAGGGATTTGGAGTGAAACCAAATTTTCACGGTATGGAGCGAAAATCTCGTTTCACTACATTTCAGCGTGAAATCAATTTTCACTGCCTTCTAATGTGAAATTCGCCCCGTCAAAGAAAAAAATGTGAAATATGGTGCACGGCGAGCGTCATGAGAGCTATCAGAATTGTCTAAGGTCTTTTTCAAGAAATGGCTTCGTTAGGCTTGCGCTGCAAATTGCAAAATACTTTCCTGGAGCCGGCGGTTTTCAAAATTTGAACCCTCAGAACTTGGTTGCAATGTGCCAGGACAACATCAACGAGATGAATTATCATCAGTATTACAGCAGATGGCAGTACCGAAGGCCCGAGTCAGAAAAGTGCCGTTTTGGGGCATTTTCTGATCCTCGCGGCCGATTTGCTCATGTCTCGATGAGTTCTGGACAGATTGAAATGAGACATAGCTAGATAATTCGGCGTAATTCATGCGCAATTAGTAATAGAAAAAAAGTTCCGAAAATATTATATAGTTGGTGAGCTGGGTTTGGGGGCGATTTTAGGAGACAATTCAATCTACGGGCATCGAGGCATGTTCAAATGACCTAGATTTTTGTGAGGGAAGACTTTTATGCATTCCGAAAGTTGTGATAGAGTCGGAATATTCAATATCCTAGTTTATCGTGCTTGCAATGACATCGAGACAATGGCATTACACTGCAATAAGGAAATATTGTGGTATTTGAATCCGTCCCTGAAATCTCAGCAAATCCGACTCTATCACATCTTTCAAAATGTATTAAAGCCTTAGCTGGCAACAATCCACATCATTTGGATGTGTCTAGACGCCTGTAAACAGCACTCATCCACCAGCAATTACTTGGTGTTCGTCCTGTCCATAAACTCTGGTCCTCGCTATGCGCAATCTTCGAGAACAAGAGCGTCCTCGGTATGGTCGACATTCTAGTCGATCTCCTACGCATCGAGTGCAGCGGCGACGAAGACGAAGATGTCCTCGCCGTCATCGACCGTTTCATCAAGAAGCGAAACGAGTACATCAGCGCTGGCGGACAGCTTCCCGACGACGTCTACGCCGCGTTCCTCATCAAGGCCATGCCCTCCACGTATCGCTCCACTATCCTTACCACCGTTACCACAGCTGCGACGATGGGCGCACCGCTCAATTTTGATGTAGTGCGTCCGCAGCTCAAGGAGGCGATCCAATTCGACGTCGCACAGGCGAATCGCAAGCGCGAGGAGGCAAAGGCCATGGCAGCAAAATTCGAGCGCCACAAGCAGCAGCAGCAGAAACAGCAGCAGCCGCAGCAGTCGAAGAACAAGAAGTGCAGCAATTGCTCGTATGCCGGCCACAGAGGCAGGCGTGGAGGCCGAGGTGGGAGCGGTGGGCGTGGCATTCGTGGATGGAGTCGCGGCAGGTTTCGTGGCGTGGGCGGATGAAACGGACATGTTTTTGTGGGGTTTCGGTCAAGTTTAACTTTCAGTTGTGGTAGCCGATGCACGTGATAGTGTTTTGTTAACCGCAAAGAGTCGCACGCTGTCAAATGACCGTGCCTTGATCCGGACCTGTTTTTTAACATTCCGCCAGGCCCCCGGTCACTACCTACTAACTACCTCCACCTTTTCTCGAAAACTTCGACTGATTTACTCTACGCCTTCTGGAGGCTGTTTTACTCCGGAAAAGACCTGGATGCGAAAAATATCGATTTATGGGCCCGGTTTTGACGGATTTGAGTCAATTATTCCTTGTATTACTCGGATGTGAAGTATTAACAATCCTATATACTCAAAAGGCCTCATTCAATTTGGCGGCAAGCACAAAACATTGAATACATGCAAAATCGGAAATCTGTGGCTGTGCCACAACTCGTGAGGGAGAGAATCTTTGTTATGGGTGTCTGCGACATTGTCCAGACCTAAAATCGTACATGGGTAGGCTTAAGTAGTCCTTCTATGACCCCGCAGTCACAGCTGGCCATGAAGTGCAATCATCACGTGTATGCGACTTGATCTTTCGGATCGGGGTCCTCCACCAAAATGGGTCACAAAAACGGTGAGCTCATGCTCCACAACCACAGACCCTAAAAATCTGGAAATATTTGGGCATACACTGAGAAGTGATAGCAGTGCATTCACCTATTTTGAATTACGATTGTTTCTGTTTCCATTAACAAATGCGCCAGAACTTTGTTTTTTTTGGATCCGGGTTTCAACTCTGTATGTCAATCCTTATATGCTTGTCGATAGCTTTCTCAGGTACAAAATAGTAGAATCTTTCTTTTTTTTTTGGCGACCGAGCTGTCCTTTTTTAGCGCCCGATTTAGCACACACCACTGATAACATGATGAATTGCAAAAGTCGGTGTTCGAAGTCTTCAAGAACAAAATTAAGCAATGTGTAGAGTGCGAGAGGCGACAAGATGGGAGAAGAGAGAAAAGATGCTTTGAGCAATCGCAAAAAGTCTATCCATTAGAAACAAAAGGAATGGAGATTACACGATCCAACCGTGCTCGCAAGTCTCCAGGTCGAATCTTATACTGGACGTGTGCCATTCAGCCCAGGTCGTGCACCCATTCGTTGCACAGAAGTGTAAATCTGTCACATGGGTACTATGACATCTATCTCGAATTTTCTTTTGGTATGCGTCACCATGTTCTCGAGTTAGGCCGGTCTCGGAGTATCGTCCCCTTTCGGCACTGACGAATCGTACGGATCGGAGGACGGGCAGTGTGGCCCCATCGAAACACTGTGAAAATGTGAGAGCAAGGCACTCTGGCAGGGTCTTTGGGTGTACGTCTTCTCAAAGTCTCAATGGAAATACTCACCCCGCTCCCCCATGAATCATCTTCGTCCAAGGTAAGCCGTACAACGTTTCTGTCCCATGCGGTATTTGATACTAGTTTGAATAAGTCGCAGAGCTGCGTTGGAAAAGTTGAGCGGAGGAAGAAAAGAACGTACATAAATAGAAACTCACCTGTAGTCGCAAGGAAGTTACATATCCGAGTGCTTCAATCATTCCGTTTATCATTTTCTCTTCCAGACGACCTTCCCACTCATCTCCTGAAAACCTTCGGCTCATCCATAGATTTGCCACTGAATTGGAGTTCAAGATCTCTGCAGAAACGTCTGGCAAGGCTTTAAGACGTTTCAGCTCTCCAAATTTGTCGGGTAATATGGCGCATGGAAATTCCCCGAAAAGCACCAGCTCCTCGATCATTGATTGCTTGCAAAGAAATGCCACGCATTCACCGCTGAGCGCATCCAGTTTCGCGAATCGGTCAAGTTTGAATGTGATTCCCTTCAAAGCATTTTGGCTGAGGTTCACATTGCTCCCGGCCACTAGGGATTCAAGTCTGACCATGTTGACGAGTGCACATTTTATACTCATCGGAAAACCTTCTATGTTCCATTATTGCTTATCATTTGACGGCTCCGAGATCTGATGCCGATTATCCATAGAAAATATAAAGTACGTCGCACCCTAGCTCCACCAAGTACCCCCATGATGGCTTGCCCAACTATCCCTCCAGAGCTAATCACCCAAGTCGGGCTTTATTCCAGTCAGCACGAGCGATACAAGCTGTCTATGCTGTGCAAAGATGTTGCCTATACCCTGCGACCCGTGCTATTTTGCTCAGTTAATCTGAAGCACAGTGAAAAAGCGTTTGTCCATCAAGTAGCCGCACATCTAAACGTCGGCTCCCTGGTGAGGAGCATCCAAGGACCTTCACATAATTACTGAAAACGCAACGAAAAAGGTTAAGCACTTGAAATTCTCGGAATCAACCACGGAAAAGATTGAAGGGGAGGGATGGGAGGGATGAATCCGAAAAAAGAATCCGAAAAAGGAAAGATCCCGGAAGCCACTCCGAAATTGCTCCGAGAAGGCCGAACTTTGATTCCAGAACTCGATACATACCTATGTGCATTTCAAACCCTTATCAACACCTCTACACTTCTCTAACATCCCGCATGTCACACATGGCACGGTACAGGCAGTTTTGCACTGAAAAATGTCGCTACCCCGGGGCCCCCGGACACACCTCTTTCTTACAACGTCGACATCTTCGCACACCGCGTTGGCGGAAACCAGCTGGAACAACTTTGCGGCGCTTGTTTTCGGAGGTCGAGCTTTTGAGGGTATCAAATCGGCGGGATATACAGTGGCGGAAAAAAAGAACCGCCGCGGGAATATTGTGCTATTGCACAGGATCCCGTGGGCGAATCTCTTGGGTCAAACAGTATGAAATGTGGGGTAGGTAGTATACATTTTAGTTCTAGAATTTGGAGGTAACAACTGGCCTATTCCCATGATTCCATCAAGCATGTAGTACAGATTGTCCCTCTTTGAATTGAATACGGGACACATGTACACACCACGTATCAGATACTTCATGAAAGATAAAACACATCTCCTTCGGCTCCTTGTATAAACGGCACCCGTCCCAAACGGTGTTAGGCTTCCATGAGCTGGGCTTGAGGATGCTTACCAAGTCAACATCGTGCCTTACGCCATCCAAGGTTTCACAGGCGAATAAATCGTACAGCCGGACACACGCAAAGTGCTGAGAATGATATTTCTCCCATTCACTTGGGCCCCTAGACTCGTAACCAGTCTGCCTACGCCGTTCTAACAAGGCGGGCTTGTTGCCGCCTTGTTCGTAGGCAGACTGGTGACGAGTCTATTGGGCCCCATGAATCTCCGTTGTTCACGCTGTGGGGCATTACACTGGGCGGCTGAGAGACTCAGCAAGTCCTCTGTTAGGTCTCCTAAATTTGGCACATGCTGTTTAGATGGAAAGGTTCGACTTCCCCAAATCATCCAGCCTCCAGAGGAACTGGCTAAGCTTTACAATGGAAGGAGTATCCACTCTACTCATTTCAAACAAAATATCCGGGCCTATAATGCTGCTTTTGCACTGGCATCGTTGTGAGTCAAGATTGACAATTCTGTTCTTGGGGGTCGGGAACCATATGTGTTCAAAATCCAGGGTGCTCTTTACCATCACTTGGGTTCTTTACTTCCTGAAGTTGGAAAAGACCCGTCTTATGCTCAGCTCTATTTCTATTCATTGGAAGAGGCTACTCGGGCACGCTTACAGGCCAATCAGGGGCACAACAATAATAATGGATTGAACCCAGATGTTATGCAAACACTCCATAATGTCCTCCTGGAGCACCATGCTTATGTTCGGCTCTATAAGACTGCATACGAGCGCATGAAGGAGCAGCAGGACAGAGATCAAAATCCAAATCCCGAGCTCTTTGCACAGCTTCGGTTCCAAGAACAAACGGACCAGCGTCGTTACAATGTTCCCACTGCCAACGAAGTCGCTGTCATTCTTCCAGGCGATGGATCAGTTGAAACTGACTATCGGGATATTATTTTACGGTATCGCCATGGGCCATTGCGCAGGATCTACGAGACAAATGCTGCATACCAACCTGTGCCTAGCCTCGTAGGGTATTACCCTGAATTGAGCTATTTTTGATTGGAACACTGAACCTCGAGTTCCGCAACAACATAGCTTCCTCCGTTGGTCCTCCTTATAATAATCACAAGACGTGCCTTTGCTTCACTCCGGCATGAATGCAGATTGTCGAATAAAGATAATTGTTGAGAAGTCCCAAAAAGACATCAAATAATTTGGATAATAAACACTCAATGCATATACTGAAATATGTACCATATGAACGAATACTCTACCGCATTGTCAAGGATCGGAAGGTAAGTGGAAAAGGAAGTCGACTCTTTAAGTCTGGCACACATAGAATGAAGTAACATAATTCGTTCTTCGCTCATCAGCATTTCAGCAGTTAAAATAAGGCTTGCTTGATATCGGGCTGTATTGACGGAGAATAATTGAGACTAAAACATAAGAGGTAACTCACTGAAGATGGATGAAAGAAATACGGGCAGGTTTTCGAGCAGCGGGGCGTCGGGAAGCGTCTGCGCCGACAGACGGATGGATGTCGGAAGTTGGCAGCATTGAAGAAAATACAGTGGTCGATGATGAACTCAGCACCACGTAGTGAGTCTATCGCAATAGTGACGAGCAAAAATCGAGTTGTACTCAGCCAGTGTTTCACGGCGAGAGTGCATAGCATCAAAGTCAGGACCGCTCGGTCAACAAAATGTGAACTATGGGCTAGAGGAATTAAAAATGAGCTACATCGCAAGCGCGGAACTACCCATCAACGCACAAATGTGGGAGGGACACGTGGGAACAGTTTTGTTTGAGCTGAGCATGGAGCGAACCATCAATATATACATTGCTGGGACGCGGGACCGATTTCACCTGGAGGACAAAAGATGCAAAGCTTTCCTGCTCAGATTCCAGTGAAAACAGGCTTCATCGGGTATGAATGACCCAATATTAGGGACACACCTGGATCGTGACCGCCCGTCTTCGCCTGGGTATGCTCGGATACTTCGAATTGCTCTGTTGTGAAGAGTTGGTCAGTTAAAAAGGTGTCTACATGCATGCCTGGTGGGGTTCCACGTCGACCCTGTTTCCAAAATCATCAGCGAGGTTCGGTTGACGGTGCAGAGTGTGGGATATCACTGCCTCAAGAAGGAAATTGAAACATATGGGCAATGCGATGCAACGAACGGGGGGCATTTGCCAGGGCAAGAGATAAGTCGGGACGTTGCCCGAGGTGATCTCAATGAGCTTGAGGAGCTTCAGCGTCCTCCTGAATGCCTTGCATCCAAAACTTGAATCGTGGACCTCCCGAGGGACTTGAACATACACGAATTTAATTTGAGGGTTTTGAGGAATGTTCCGACCGTCCCGGGGTCGTGAGGCATCATACGTCCCGATAGCAGTTTTGCGCGCCACCTGGCTTTGATCGTTCAACGCTTGGCGGGTTGCGAAAGATTATCCCTGGCAGCTGAGAGGTCTTGCTGAAGGGCGTGGTTGAAGGAGGAATTGGTCTTGAGAGCACTATTGAGGCAGGAAGAGCGCAGGGGCCGGTGGGGTGATGGGGGGTAAGAATGAAAGATGATTTGACAGCGTCTCGTTCCCTTTTGAGCGGGCCTTGAGCGCTCCAATCACATGCATGTGGTGCGTTCCAAATCAAGGGTACATCACTGCACACAGCCCGTAGAAGGCACCTTCAGAGCTAAACTGTGATGTCGAACAAAAATTAAGGGGAGGAAATTGGGCTTGGGCCAACCAAGATAGTGGTGGAAGGCTGCCGTATTGTGGAGGCAGTCAACACTAGAGGAGTCGGCCAGACATAAATAATAGAGCCCAGAATGACAGAACAATAGTGTGGTCATTCAAGAGCAGCCACTAGGAATGGTACATGGTGGTCAAGACCAAGAAGAGAAGATCTGTAACTAATCTACGGTCACAATCAATGTGCGATCAGATATGTAACAGAACAGATAAGAATCTAATGTAATGATAAACGTAATGTAAGGACTGAACAGTACAATAATAAATGGAGAGGAGTGCATAGGATTGTCGAGGAGGATGAAGGCGAGTCGACAATATGAGGAATCCAATGGTCAAATGGGGATCAGTCAAGAGACGATGGATGTAAGGGCCAATGATGATCAGTCAGAGGTTGCGATGAAGATACAATGCAGGATTGCAAGGAGCAACAAGGACTGAGGCAATGGTGTGCTAAACCAAGGCTGAGGAAGGCGGTGTCGATACGATGAGGACAGCAGTGGTGCAGTGCAGATAGCACGGAACAGTGACAGTACAATAGTGGTGTTCAAAGTTGCTCCTACTCCTCTCCTACTCACGCTCCTACTTGCTTTCCTACTCGTCTTCCTGAACCCAGAAGGAGGATGAGCAGGAGATGGGAGTAGGATCCTTTTTGTCAGTAGGAGTGTCAGAGCTCCTTTTTGCAAAATTTCTCCTACTTGAATTTCCTTCTCAATGACTATTGCTCTTTACCCCGATATTTTTTCACAAAGTTGTAGCATTTCTCTACATACACCGACCTATAGAACCACCTCCTTGGCCATTGAAACCTTAGAAAACATTTGCAACATTTTTGTTCTCCTAATCTCCTACTCGCAAATTGGCCTGGCAATGGTTTCAAAGTTGACCATTTTGAGCTCCTACTAATCATCACATCTAAACCCCCTACTCCTGGCCACGCAATAATGGCTTGAAATATATGGCTCAAAATTGACTGGGGGGTGCAGAATAACATTTCAGATGGACTAGATTTTACCTGGAAGAAAAAGTTGCATTTTTGACCGAGAAATCACAAGTAGGAGCTGAAGTAGGAAGATGAGTAGGAGGACGAGTAGGACCAACTTTGAACGGTACTAATGCAGACAACAAAGGCTGAACCAATCCTGGAAAGGAGAGGTTGGACGGTGCAGAGGAATGTAGTAAGGTTGGGGCAGCAGCCTTACAAGTGGACTGGGGTTCGGAACGGATGGTTGACGGGAAGAAAAGTGCAGATTAGGAAAGAACAAACAGGTACAATGTGATTCGAGGCATCTGCTTAAGATACGAGGAATAATAATAATAATCGGTCCAAGATACCTAGGAGCCATTTTTGTATTCAAAGACTTCTCAACCATTGAGTTTCTGACCAGTACCAAGTCTCCTGGTTTGAAATTGAAGTCCCTGATTGTGTGCTCATGTATCTTTTCATACCGCCTGACTGCTGCCAATTTTTCCTTAGAGACTCTGGCCCTCATTTGCTCAACATGTGTCTGATGCTTTGCTAATGCCTGAGCTCTGATGTTGACACAAGGACGGAGTATGGGTTTGCACCGGTGGAATGTTTACCAACCTTTGTTGTCGCAGTTGACACAACAGACAAGTCTTCACATAATGACTGATATCCTTTTCGAATTCTGGCCACCAAAATCTCAATTCAATCAAGGATTTTGTAGCAAAGAATCCTCTGTGTCCTAGGCTGTCATGTGCTGATCTCATCATAAACATTCGTCTATCCTTATCCACAACAAGTTTATGATTTCCATCAATACACTTTTTATACAGCCTTCCTTTCCTATCCTTGAAGAACATAGAAGCATAGCGCATGAAATTCCTGTACTGAGAGTCATTCATGCCAGCTGGTCGTTCCCTTGTGTTCTGTAGCCATTTCTTTACCATTTCAATTTGTTCATCTGCTTTCCTTCCTGCTTCTGTCCTCTGCTGCTCTGTATAAGGTTCAGGTGCCTCATTCCAGTGTGCAGTATAGCAGTGGTTCTCCACCTTCCTTAGCCAATGTGTTTTTCAATTTTCCTTTCTTCTGTTGAACAAATTGCCCAATAAAATTTTGAGAAGTCTGGACCACCTCAGTTAGAACTTTTCCATCATGCGGACATCTGCATGTCTCTGCTTTATGAAGTTCTTTTTCAAAGTCTGAAGGGTCTTCTGCTTCCTCTCCAGTTAATTCAAACAGATAGCCACCCCTGGTATCAATATCATATTTGAAGTCCTCAAAATCCATCGGTGCAGGTACCTGAATGCTGTCAGGGTGCAATTCAGGTGGATCATTGTTGTCAAAATCAACTTCAGCGTCTGGGAATTCTTCATCACCAGGTTGCTTCAGCCGCCTAGACAATCCATCTGGCCCAAATGTTTTCCCCATAACATGCTTCAGTCTAAAGTGGAACATTAGAATTTGTTCGATCCACCGGTTTATGGTAGCATTAGGCCCCATGCCAGGATTATCCAACATTCCCTTCAAATATTTAGCATCTGTTTCGACAACCAAGTTTCTGCAACCTGACAACCAATAGCTCATCGCTTCCAGAGCTCGTTTTAATCCAAATAATTCTCTCTTTGGTTGAGAGTACCTAGCTTCCCTTCATTGAGAGGTATTGATGCAAATTTTGCATAGTACTTCTTTTTTGGGTCATTGGGATCCACCTGATAAATGTGGATTCCGATTGCCATCCAAGATGTATCCACAGCAGAACTACCTCCCAGTCATGATTGATAGGTTTCAGGGCTTCACACATGGCTACTGCCTTTTTAATAGCACTCATAGATGCTTTCTGTTCAGGACCCCACACAAATTGAACTCCAGCCCAGGTCAATTTATTGATCGGCCAAGTCAAAATTGTGTAATCCCTGATGAACATCCGCATAAATCCCACTGTACCCAAGAAAGACTTAACATCGGTGAAACATGTAGGTTCACCCCATCTTTCTATCACACCAATCCTATCAGTTGAAGGCTTCATTCCTTCAAATGCACAGACATGACCAACTACCATGGTAGAGCTTTTGCATGAAACTGCCTTCTTCCCTGAGAAGGTCCCTCCAGCATAACCCATCCGAGTAACCACTCTATTCAAGTTTTGAAAATGCTTCCGTACGAAACGTTGAATGCCATCGTTTCCAGGTATAGTCTCGTAACCTCCGCCTGGTAGCTCATACCTTGAAACCGGTCCTCTAATAGGCACATCATCAATGTAAGGTTTCGTTACATGGGGTATTTCATCTCTCAGAATATATTTTACATCCTCATGAAATATTGGAACCGAATTGGTCCACCCTTGAGGCAGATTTACCAACCTCAGCGCTCCAAATGGCGTCTGGAACGTTGTGTAATCCCTCGAGGACTCGTGTATTGTACTATGGTTGTATCCAGAATATAAATCCAGACATCCACCACATGCTCTCCCTGCAAAGTGGCTTGCAATTCCTCTGTTCCTGGAGGAATTCCTGAGTGAGCAATGGTCACAGCATTCAATGGTTCCAAAGAATGCACCAATCTTATGGATTTACCATCGCTTTTGAGTACACTAAAGTACTTAGTGCGATAGGGACCATTTGATGGTTCATAAATGTTCGCATTGATACTGGCCCTCAATACCTTGCACACGTCTTCCAATTGTCCCGGAGGTATGGGTATGTTTTTCTCAACCCAAACCTTGTGATTCTCAAGTACAGGGAACTTAACAGGTGGAAAGAATTCCTCCTTGAATGTCCCTCTTTCTGAATCATCCCAAGCGAAATTCTGATTGTGAACCGTAGGTCAATCCTGGTGGAGGATGACTACACCCAGCCATTGTACAGTGAGCAGGCAGTTGCGTAGGTATCCAATACATTGGGGCGCGCCTACGAGCACTCACGTGCCAATCTCCAGAGAGTTATACTTCAAGAATGGCCTAGCTCCCACCAAGCAAGCGTTGGATACTCTCCTTGCGGGATTGTTGAAGAGAGCGGATTTGGAAGAGGCTGGCTATTTCTTCAATCTTCGCCCCCAACAACTTTCACTGTCGGGAGGTATGTCCTTCCACTTGGTTCGCGGTTAAAGCATAGTTAACAAAGAGGGGAAGATCGTACCAGGTGCGATCATTATCTAGTGCTGGAACATATGGACAAGGTCACCGAAGGGCCAACATGGGCTCCCCCGATAAAGATAATTTGGCAAAGCACTGCAGACTTCATCACGATGTTGGAGAGATGCAACAGCTGGGATGGGGTCGGAGACCGGCCGACGTGTCGGGACATCTGGGGCCACCAGTAGTTCCAGGAGATCAACTCCAACGTCTTGAACCAGCCGGCATGGCCAGCGACTCGCGTGTCATGGTGCTGCTGCATGACGCGCCGCCGAAGGTCCTTGTTGCGGGGGACAACAATCTTCCCTCGGAAGTGAAGGAGACCATCGGCGACACGCCACTCTGCCGAGCGAGACGAGCGGGCGCCACGGACCTTGAGGAGCTCGCGGGCGACGACAGCCACGGGGTCCTCGAAGTCGGGCTCGCCAGCGAGGGCCTCGCGGACATCGCGAAGGAGGGGGATCTCGAGGCCAGCAATGACAACACCTTCCATGGCACGGACGTGGAACAAGTCCGGGCGCAGGAGGGTGGTTGTCCGCCGAGACGCCGTGGTCAGGAGGCCGGGACAAGGCATCCGGACGACCCATGAGACGGCCAGGCTGGTGGTGAATGGCCCGTCGACGGATTGTTTCGCGGTCCGGCACCCCCTGGTGAACATGAAAACGCGAAAATGGGTCATTACTACAAGACAGACCTCCGCTTCGCTCCGGCATGTGAGCCGAATGACGAGAATAAACAATATATTGATTGCATGTGTACATGATTTATGAATATCACTGCGAAAGGGGTGGATTAGCTTACATGGCTATTGGGTTGATTTTGGCATTGGCCACGGTAAAAGGCTCATGAGCCCGACTCTGAAGCGAAGTTCAAAGTCGATTTCTAGGGGTAAGAAAGAGTTTTAGAGGTCTTGTCTTCAACCGAATAGCGAAGGACGAGACGAACACTATACATGTCAGTAATCCAAGAACTTCGTCCTCCAAGAACGAATAGCAAACCTGCTGAGTCGGAACGGCGTGATTAAATAATGTTGTATTGTTAGGTGCCAGCATGTAGTCGTCCGTCTGATTGTGGAACAATAAAGGCCGACAGTAGGCTGAATATTCTGCATCGTATCAAATGCAGAGGCATTTTGCGTCGAAAAGCAGATGAACCGAGCGCGGGCATTGATTTGTCCAGCAGGTCACCGTCATGTCGCAATGAAATGAGCCAATAGAAAGATCGTTGAATTTGTCGGACGACCAGGAAAGTAGTAATTAGCCAACCAGGGGAGTCCGAATGTTGACAGAAGGCGAAACAGTTAGGAAAATGGGCGAGCGGGGAAGGGATATTGATGACCGCAGCCCGCAGCCTCGGAGTGCATCTTCGTTGTTTGAAAAAAAACATGATATTGATACCCGCTACAATCCCAACTAGAGCAACCTTGAGGGCAAGAGCGAGAGGAGACGTAATTACAGTGGCGCCACCACAATACCCCAGAATCAGTCGAGTTGATTTGATCCGGATTAGAGGAAGGTGCCCAGCAGTAGACAGAAGTGCTGGAGGACAATCCGAGAAAGAATGTTTGCAGGTACAGTACTTTGAGGACGCAAGAGCGCGAGGTTGCCAGTCCGACAAAAGGCAATACACCTATTTTATATGTCGAGAATCTTCGGGCGGACTGCGTGGCCTCCCTGCACGATGACAATGGAGTCGGCTGCGCCGTAGGCGGCAGCGACTGCGGCAAACTGGCTTCCCCATGTCTCACAAAGCAATCGTCGCTCATGCGAACACCATCATCATTTCCCGCGGCGGGGAGACCATTGACCCCGAATCGAATTGGGTCGATCGCTTCCTCCAGCGGCATCACGTAGAGCTGCAGACTCATTGGAGCCGACCTCTTGATACGCAGCGAGCACGCAGTTTGAATCCTGCAGCAGTGTCAGCATGGTTTGACCTCGTGAAGGAACATATCGCGGATCCAGACATACAGATGGAAGACGTGTACGGGATGGATGAGAGTGGTTTCCCACTCGGCGCCGATGGGAGGGAGCGTGTCGTCGGGCGGCAAGGAACCAAAACTAGGCACAGTATATCACTGCCAGAGAATATCCATGATTTAATAGTGACTACTTGCTCGTGTTCCCTTTCCTCAATTGTCCCAGATTTGTTGCGGGGACGGTCGCGTTGAGTCCGGGCAATGTTGTCGTGGATTCCAATCAAATAAAAGAAAGGTAAGTTCAATTGCAAGCAATTCAAATGATCCCTGCATAGCCACGAGTCGACATTCTACCGGTACCCTGCCTAAGTACATACATTATAATACGGTGTCGCAACTACTTAGCCAACAATTGAAATCAAATTCTTGACGACCTGGGGCCAGTGGGAGCTGTAGACGATCCAATGTCAGTGGGAGACACACTCATGGATGCAGCAGAACATAACACACCTGCAATGCCTCCCATCTCTGTCACCTCGAGGAAACCGACACCGCGTGCTGCTCCCAGCGCTCGTGATCCGCCTGCTCCTGCTCCTATTCCCGCTCCCGCTCCGTCTTCTCGCAAGCGTGCGCGCGCACCGCCTCCCGATCCGAATTCCGTCGCCGCCAAGCGAGCTCAAGCGAGACGCGCTGATGGTACATGCCGTTGATCGCCGGTGTTTGTCCCAACCAAACACTTTCCTTTTCTGGGGGGATGGGTGGTCGTGGGAACGCTTGCCAAGATCCGGAGATCGCGCACTCCTTGCTGCACTGCCGTCGCAACACTTCCTTTCTGGTCTGGGACAAGTTCTCCAGGTACATGCTGAGTGGAGGACATGGTTGTATCTCCTACATGGCGCCGATGGGACTGTTTCCCACCCTATTCCAAAACCAAACACATCTACTGGACAACCAAACACGGAGCACTCTATTTCAAAACCAAACCCATCTATTAGAAAACCAAACACAGGGCACTTTATTTCAAAACCAAACACAACTATTCCAAACCAAACACGCATTCTATTCCAAAACCAAACACAGCTATTGGAAAACCAAACACTGGGCACTCTACTTCAAAACCGGCTCATTAACAGTTGCTGTGGAGACTTAAGTCCAAAAAAGGCATAAATTTGCACCCGTGGCTGATCCCAACTGATCCCATGGATCCGCGGCTGTTCCGAGACCCATCACCACGTGCAATAAACAAACGCGTCGCGTCGCGCAACACACGCCGAGTTCGCAGCCGTAACATTATTTTTCAAAGAACGTGCATCACATTGAGTATTAGAAGGACCTCAGAAGGACATCCTTTAAGAAGTGTTTACTGCTCCCCGTATGGCTGAGCACAAACACAAAAGCTGTTTTAATATCCCCTTCAACTCTGCACATCCCTTCACCACCAATATGTGCACAGACGGCATGTGGTGAGTATTCTCGAGTCATAATCAAGGCGAACACTGCCCAATTTGCACAAAGTCAATCGGATATGCTTGTTTTCCTAACAATCGACTTTTACCTACTGCCGCGGCAGCGTGTTTGTGTTACTATAATTGCACTTGACAGCAGAACTAGAAGAGCAAAATGTGTTCTCTTTCCCTCATTTCTTGCTCAATTGCCTTCGGAAGTCGCGCAGATTAAACCAACAGGTGCTTAATGATAGGATATGCAAAAATATTGCGGAAAAATGGATGTGTTTTGGTTAAGATTCCGCCCCGAGCGTATAAAACCACCGATGCTCTATTAAAATTTGTCTCACTGTGTTTTGTAGCGAGCAGATTTTTCAGTGACTTGGAAGGGGCACTTGGACGGCATGTATGAGCATACTGCACAAAAAACCGGGATCAAAATAAAGGCGGGCAGGACCTAGAAGTAATTCTTCGACGATTTAAGGTGTCGGGCGGAGTTTGAATTCCCTCGCTTAGCTCGAAATACTCGTCCTGTGATCGTTGCGCCTCGATTTTGACCCTGTTTTTTTCATTTACGACACTTCTATAGGCCGTATAAGTGTTTGTTCAAATTCCCGTGAAATTCTATTGGCTCAAAATTACGGTTGCATCGAGTTTTGCTGCAGCATTTGGGGCTTTCTGCGCTCGGGGCAGTATATCTCTCAATATTGGTCTGTTTGCCCTCAACTTTTTTTAATATTCTCAATTCGGACACCTTTTGGTTCAATTTGCGGTACTTCCGAAGACTATTGGATAAAATCTGAGCCAAAGCGAATGCATTTTGCTCTTCTAATGCATTTTGCTGTGCAAGTGCAGTTATAATATCAAGACTGATTTGAGCAGTCGACGCGCCCTGTGAAACATCGTGATGATACCTATGCATACCAGCAATGCTATAATTTTTTTTTCGAGACCAACCGTTCACTTACTGGCAGGGGGAGGACTCAAATAAAGTTGGGTCACATCAATTAATGCAGGTACGTCATCGGACTCAGGTGGATTCGCCGCTGCGGTGGCCGTGATGACGCCGACAGCTGCAGAGCGCTGCCAGTGAACAGAAGTGATGGCATTCGGAAACATTCGGAACTGCGCCGCCGACGACATCTTGACTATGATTGGCTGGATTAAGTCCCAATGAGGGGATTACTCCGACGGGACTTAGCCAGTTCCCCATCTTGATTCCGACTGATCTTCCAAATTGAGGTTAAGCTAATCAAGATGTCTCACGGTATTGTGCGCGCTACCGCAGGCTTTGAACTCCGATTTTTTGTGACGGACTCAACGGATACCAGGTAAATCTCTCTCTTTTCTTCCCTTTTTCTCTTCCTTTTCTCATTTTGAAAACTTGATTTCGGCAGACCCTCCACAGACATAATTAATAAGCCTCAAAACCAAACACATCTTTTGGAAAGCCAAACACAGCCATTCTATTTCAAAACTAAACACATCTATTGGAAAACTAAACACAAGGTACTTCATTTCAAAACCAAACAGATTTATTCCGAAGCCAAACACAGCCATTCTATTCCAAAACCAAACACGGTACTTCATTTCAAAACGAAACACAGCTATTCCAAAGCCAAACACGGGTTTGCACAGCCGACGGAACGGAAGGCAAAACAATGTGCTGTCTTGTCAAGGGAAGGAGTCCATGGATTGCAACCTTCGAGTGTTGGACCCACCAATCACATCTTATCAAGGGGCAACCAAGGCTCCATGGATAGACGCGGCCAAATTGATGAACGAAGTCATAAGGTTTTTTCACCATCACCAGACAGCGATCGACCTCCTGCGTGCCCAAGAGCTTTTGATGCCAACGCACAGCATGAAACAAAACCCACATCCGTGTGATTTTAATATTGAGGTCAGAATACACTCTGGGTAATATTATTTCGTCCAGTTTTCGGCCGATTTCTAGTCAAATTTTGAGTCAAGTCAGGCCTACTAGGGAATTCAAACTCACACCTGGAACTTTGGTGGCTGTGCCATGCGCACGCCTTCCTCACCACTAGACCTAATTAATGACCCTACTTCCTGTATGGTGTCTTGAACTCTTTCTGTTAGAACGCTTCCTCCGTATTTTCTAATGCTTTGTCGAGGTCTCGCGTTCGATCCAGGTGGATCTTTTTTTTTTTCCCCCAGATTTTCGGGCGCCGCAGGCAGAAGCACCACACAGTGGGCCTCCGCGGCGAGCGGCAAGCTCCGCGCAGCGGTCGGAGTCTGGGGTGGAAAACCCCAGCCGTCCCCCGAAAGAGTTTCCTTGATTCCTTATCACCACGACAAAAAAAATTATTTATTTGAACACTACTCTATCTCGAAACTTTGAGGGACATTGGCATGAAAAAAAAAAAAAACAGTGTAACTGACACTCCCAGCATGCAGAAGCTCCACGCAGTGGGGCTCTGCAATTTCTGCTGGGATGTCAATTACACTACGGTTTAAATGCCAATGTTCGGAAAATTTGAGTTTGGAGTGAAAGAAAATTTCGGAAAAATGGCCAGTGCCAGCAGAAAGGCCAGCGCTAGCGAAAAGGCACCGCGCCAGTGGATATGCCAGTGCCAGCGAGGAAGAGGGGTCCTGGGGGAAGCATTCCCCCAGAGCACAGCCACAGCGTGACGTCACTCGTGACCAAAGTTCCAGGCGTGGGTTTTGCCTCCGCCTACATACTGGACACTGCCACCTTGAATTAAAACTGGGTATCCTGGCCCGACCATTTAAAAACCGGTTTATCAACACCTGTTGATAAACATGTTTACAAACATGCATTATGAACAGCACCGTACTCTAGTGGTGCTAGGGAGACGCACAGGAGGTGGAGGCGTGGGAGCGTGGGTTGCGCGGGGCGTTTGAGAGGCGGTATCGGCTTAAGCTTGGGCTACCGACATGATGAGAGGTGGGGATTAGCGTCGCGGGAATCGTTCTTGTTCTTTGCCTCATGGGCGCCGGGGCGGATTGGTTGGTCACTGACAGTTGGACGGTGTTTTTTTTCTTCTTCTTCTTGGTTCACCTATGTCATCCGTTGCTGTTTTCTTGGTTTGATTGGGCTGGACGGTGTGCAATACACGATTCAGAGTGCTTCGATGTAGATATATTACCCTCTTTATAAAATTACGCGTGTCCGTCTGTCTGAAGCTTTTTAAGCTCCACTCAATCTCCGCTGATGCCGCTCTGCCCGGCAGCCGCCGTCGGTGATTGTCGGGCTCCCGAGTCTGCCGGCCTACAGCCAATCAACATTCCTTGGCCGGCATCACGTCACCAATCCAACGAACTTTGGCAGACACTGCCTCGGCGCTAACATTGACAGATGGCTCCGTGGATTTTCATGCATTATTTCCCTCTGATTTATTGTCAGAAACCAATACCCGTTTCTGATCGTGCGACACTCTCCAAGTCCAAACCGCAACCCAAACCCACGGAGACGGAATAGTCCGGCCTCTGCATTGCATTGCATAGGACATAGGCTCGAGTCCAGCCTGTCGTACCGAAATCATTTGTGTCGGTAGACAGGCTGCATCAGCAAAACCTGATTTCCGGTGCACTACGTAGCGTTACGTAGAGCTACGTAGTTACCTGTAGTTCGCCTGTAGTGAAGGGTCCCCTCTATGTAGTCTGATGAGTTTACGTAGCGCTACGTAGCACTACAGGCGACTACAGGAAAAATCAGGTTTTGCTGATGTGGTCGATCGGGGTTTGAATTCGCTTAACGCGCGGCTTTCCAAAAAAGGCTAGTAGATAAGCAACTGCGAATAGGGCATTAAAACACGAATTTCGCGGGAAAAGCACTCACAATGACAGATTATGGCTAAACAACATGCCTTGGCTTTACAGCTAATTGCAGTACCAAAGGTGCGAATGAAAATTTTCCTATTTTGGATGTTTTTCAAAGAATTCCCCAGATCTCGGTCAGTTTTGCACTGATTCAGATGAAACCTAGCCAGATCTTCCAGGCTAATTTATCCGCAATTAGTGATAGAAAGAAAGTTGCAAAAATACTTTATATCAGTTGACCTGTGATTTCGGACTGTTTCTGCGATAAATGATGTCTAGCATATGTTCAAATGAGCTGATTCTTTGCAACAGTGAACTAACATACATTTAGAAAGATGTCATAGAGCCAGAATTCCAGATAATTTAGTCCATGATGCCTGCAATCACTTCTGACAATCGGCAATCTGCTCTGATCTGGAAATATCGTGAGAATTGAATGCAACCGTGGACTTTATGCAATTCTGGCTCTATGAAACCATTCATAATATCCATGTAAGTCTTTTGTCTCACAAAACCAGGCCGTTTGAACAAGCACCGGGCTTGCTAGAAGGCATCCAACCGCGAAACAGCCTGAAATCCAAGATCATCCACTATGAAATATTTTGACAGGTTTTTCTCCATCACTAATTCCGCATGAATTAGCCCGAATTATCTAGCATGATTTCATCCAAATCCATGAACTGACCGAGATCTGGGGAATTCTTTGAAAAACATCCCAAACAGGAAATTTTTCATTCACACCTTCGGTACTGCAATTAGCTGTAAACGAATCTCGGATTCGAAGAATTTGAGTCGCTATAATTTTTCAAAAATCGGGTTGTAGTTGTTTGTATCGGATCGGCTGTATTTCTTATTTTTTTTTTTCAATTCGAAGGTTGTTGTGCATTGGATAACTTGGCGATTTGTCGGATCGGAACTCTGTTCCTGGGGCAACATCGCGTGCGGATCGCCTGTGCAAGCAAATCCGAACCTGGTAATGTGAAAGAATATATGCTTAGGTTGATAAACGAGAGAAAAACTCTGTCTCTAATTGGTCCTCGATTTTTGCGCACCGAATCGAACGGTGTTTGGCCTTGTGTAATTGTGACTGTCACCTGTGACACGACGCGTCTTTCCTTCTTCACCATCGTCTCCTCATCTCCGCTGCCGCCACACTCGATTTCGCCATCCAGCGCCAACTTAAACCACGATACTGACCCCACGGCACACCCTACTGCCATTTTTGTCGCTGTTAGGCGTGTTATCGACCAGTTAAATCCCAAATACGCGATTTTGGCCTTTTCGGCCAACACGGACGCGCGTGGCCATGGTTTCCCTCTCAAGCACCTCCTACGTGTCTCGAAATCATCATAAGTCATGTATTCTGACCATTATGGTGCTGTTTGAAAGTACGTGCATTAAAAGCCATCCTACTTACAGATACAATTACAGCCTCTTCTTGGCGCATTTGCGTGCACCCGACCGCGGGGCTCCAAGTACAGCCCGTGGTGCTGTGATGGACGCATCATGCACCTAAGCCACGCTGCTCGAGCCGCCCATCTCTGCAGAGGTCGATAGTTGGTGTCAGTCGTGTCGCCGGGTGGTTTATCCTCCTTCCACTTTTTGTTTTGACTTGGCCCCCGGGCACTCCTGGACGCGAGGCTTTGTTTGTGAGAGAATAAAAGGCTCGGATTACTGGATCGAGTGCAACCTGCCCAGTTACTCCTGGTTCGGTTCGTGTATCCGCTTTCGTCCGTTGGCACCGAACTCCGGATTATTGGATTGAATACAACCTGGCCAGTTGTGTCCGATCCATGTATCCACTTCTCGGTGGGGGGAGCGCAGCCTGCGCTGTCGCTTTGCGACTGGTGATAATGTGAGTTTCTTTGTAGTCATCCTCCGGACGCCGTTTCCGTGTCCCCAGTTTAGAAAAGCTTCACTGATTAATTACATTTGCCAGGCTGTATTTCCACCCCTCGGGGTTGGAAAGTTCGAGTGATGGTGGCCAAGGCTTGTAGGTATGACCGGCGTTTTCCTTCAGTCACCATACTGATATTAATATTTGCCCCAGCAGAACTCCTTCAACCTGGTTATTCGGACTCGAATCCCATCCACCCCACAGGGAATTATTCATCACCGGCCTCCCTTCACCCAACGCCCAATCAGAGTGGCATTCCCATCCATGCCCGTCCTCCGGTCGCCGGGAACTGACGATAGTGGTTCCAGGGATGAACCATAGGCGTCTAAAGTCACAAATGTTATTAGGTCTCGTAGAAAAATCTGTCATTCCAAGGGCTCAAATTTGCCCGGAAATGGCTTAAAATTGCCCAGGGTTTCCGTCCAAATTCTTGTCGGAGATAATCGGTCTTGCGACCGATTTGGAAAGCCCGTGGAAGGCACTTCTCCCGGTGCTAACGAAAAGCGAAAACGAAAATCGGCATACACGGCAATCCTGAAGTTATCACGTACCGCTTACCTCCGAAAGCAGTGTCCTGCCGCCCGCCATTCCCATGCCACTCCGTACATCCCTCTTGCATCCCGCCATCCATTGAGCCGCTGTCTACTACTCGCATACCTCCTGTTCTGCATGCAAATAAATATTAGGCTCATTATATTTCTGTTCAAAATGGTCTCAGAGTGTCCAGCAAAGAAAGCCCGCAGTACTACTCCGTTATTTTCGTTTCTCAGAGTAGACCATGTACGCGTAATGCCATCATTCCGAGCTCTCTAGGCGCACGACCCTGAGGGGAAAAAACCCATAAAATGAGACCATTCCAGGTCACCGTTTGTTCCCAACTCCCCCCACATTCCTTTTCTGTCGGCATTTTGTCTCTTCACAATCTATCATGCCTGGTGAGCAAAATCCACATGCAAGAAGACTTCTTGCGACGAATTCCTTTTCCGCAGGGTATCAGAAGCCTAGGCTCCGCGAATCATCTCATTTGCGGTCTACTGAGCGCTTGAGCCTTATTTTTCGGGTCATCTGCAGTCTTTTCATCGGCACTTTGCTTGGATCCTATCTTCTCGTTGCCCTCACCACTGAAACACTAAACGAAAGTGTTTATCTCTCTGGCTATATTTCTGTGTTTTTCAGCATATGGACGATGCTTTTAGGTGATCAGTTTCGGATTAATATTGTTAAAGGCGCAAGATGTACTGACATTGATATATATAGGACCTTTTTTCTGTCCACTGAAAATCAAAGTATCCGATCTTATTCATGCTGGACCCCGTCGATTTCACCGATCCCATATATCCCACATGCGCATTGACCGTCTCCGTCGGCTTCCGGGCTACAAAAATGCTCATCTACAGCATAATTCCTCATTTCTGGGTTTTCTCGTTCACACTTTCCGTTCACTTAATGGACTGCTAATTTTGCGCCGGATTTGCCACCGCTACCATCAAGCGGAACGAGAACAAGGAGAAGAGGAAGGCTCTGCAGGAGGACATTAACAAGTTCATTGATACACGTTTGAAGATTGCGGAGAAGATTGCTGAGAAGCACAACGTCAGGCTTGAGCACGTCATGGGCCGCCTGATGTCGCTCAGCTGCTTCAAGCCGGCTCGTAAGACCAACACCTTCAACGCGATGGTCCACCACCTGAGAGAAAGCTGGTAAGCAACTCTCTTGAAAAGTGATGCGAAGTGCTGACGAAAAGACTTCTAGAGGGGAATGAACTTACCTGGGCTGAGGCTAAGGACCGCGTTCGCACAGAGGATGAGTTCCGGAAAGCGGACAAGAAGCAGAAAGCCGTGTTTCGGACTGAGCTAGAGGCCGACAACTTGAAGAAAATGCGAGGTACTCGTGCGACAAACAATGCGGCAGCGGCAGACGGCAGAAGCACGGTGAAGAGGATTGGGGAGGAGGCGAGCAGGGTTTATCTAGCATTATCTCATACTAACGTCGTGTAGATGACTGCCCTCGCTGGACGAACGGGTATGGTGGGCTTCGCAATGTTTACGCGGAGTCACGTCCACGACCGAACCCAGCCTGCGGAGATGGAGTCCTGGGGAGGGCTGGATTTCTTCCACGACGTCCTCAAGATGGACCCCGAGATGTAGGCACAAAGTTCGAGCTATGGGCCATCGGTCGAGAGAAAGGTGTGCCTTAGAAGGGTTCCATTGCTTTCGTTCTGACTCGTGTGACAAGGATGAATAGTGTTGATACCCTTCGATCAATGCGCAAGGAGGTTACCAAGTATCATGAGGAGGGCGTCCGTGAGTTCCATGTCTGTTCTAAGGCTCCAGACGCAAACTGACCTGTTGTTAGAGGAAAAAACCGGTTGAACAAAAAAAGTAAAGATCAACTGGGTCCAGTATCGCAAGATCATGGTCCTCAAGCACGGGATCATCCTCCGAGGTTGGCCGCTGCACGGTGAACCTGCTCTTTAATGGTGATAAAATCAAAGCAAAACTCCATTAGTGCATGGTATGGTTCTCAAACAGCCCAGTTTTACCCTGTAAGACAGAGTTCTGGTCATTCCAAAATCCGAGAATTTGTGCAAATTACTATAAAAGGAAATAAAATCTCGCCAGAATCTGTAAGTTAGCTTTCTCGACCATTTTATGGTGGCGTGAGGTGCGGCCGAAGTTCTCAAGGCGTAAAATATGGATGGTGAAGTATGCTCTCGTACATTTAGCTTGATGTTTGAGACTTCTTTAACCCATTGGTTTGGGAGCGGGTGTTGCAAAAATTGAAAGGCTGCCTCAACCAACATGTCGTGGTACGGTCCGCAGAATGCGGAGAATCCTGGAATAGACTCATCAGCTAATAGTGCCATCTGTTGAAGAATCATTTCTTTTCATAACATCTTCACATCATCAACCTGAAATCCGACCGCGGCACATCCGAAATGCCGCGACTTGGTGATTATCATGTGTTGTGACTTCATGCCAGGGTGGACTTTGACAATGGATTTGAAAAGGATTACAGTCCAGAATAGCTCCTCTCGTACCGTTGAGCTCGCAACTGGGCTGAATTAAGAATAGCTATAAGCCTGGCGCCGCACCCCGTTGCCGCGTCAATGCGCGCCAGATGCGTCATTTTACGGGATCCAACAAACCAAACCCATGGTCTTTTTGGAAAATGAAGAGATTAGGAAGTAGCCACTTCCTTGAATTTTAAAAGGCAATCCGCTTACCGAATCTCCAGCTATATTGGGATTATTGAGTAGCGCTACTCAATAATCCCAAAATAATAATCCAATGTGATCGATCAGCCACCAATTCGAGTGTTTCATCCCCCACTGTTCATATCTTCGTCCCAAATGCATCAAATAACCTGAGCTTGGCGAATTTTGGCTGCTGTACTTCGAGGGACACATAAAACTATAGATCCTCCGGTTCCGCGAGGTAATGTATTGCCGTCGTCTGAATTCCCGTTCGGCTCGCTTTCGGAGTTGGAACTGGAGGAGCTGTCAGACGGATTGGGAGAGAGCGGGGCATGATTTATGCATTCATTATTGACGGTGGTGCTGTCTCTGGGAGTTCCAAGAAACAGGAGCTTGTTGCGCTCTCGACCACAGAGGCTGAATATGTGGCAATGACTTATGCCACCAAGGAGGCCATTTGGCTCCCCCAGCTCATCGCCGAATTGTTCCGCCCACTCGAACACCCCATCACCCTATGGCGACAACCAGTCAGCCATTGCGCTCGCCTATTCCGACATAGGCCAGTGCCGCGCTCGCACCAAACACATCGACATCCGTTATCATTTGATCCGCTATGTCATTGAAAACAACTCCATCCACCTCGTCTTCTGTCCTACTCAAGACATGGTTGCGGATACCCTTACCAAGGCTCTGTTGTTATTTCCTGGTAAGATTGCACAAAGTGGTTGATAGACCAGGTTTTACAAGCTGATGAGGATCCGTTCCTCATTCTGAGTATTTATACCTAGAATATTCATCACCCATGACTCGGCTATTCGGCCGGATCACAAATATCTCTCGGGATCACTAACAAGAAGTGCCTTCGCTTCGCTCCGGCATATTTGATTGGGACCAAAGTAGGGAAATTTTACTCTGAGTCTCTTATCCAGTTCTGTCAGAAGAATTTCACAAAACAGAGGACTGCGGAGAAGCGATATGGACGGTGACTCAGTGGGATCCGGGCTGCTCAGCGCGGTGACAATAGGACAGAAGCCGTCGATAATTTTGCGTGAATTGTGGAAGTTGATGTGTTGGTTTTCCTGACTTGGTTCGCGAGATTTAATTTGAGTGGTATTTTCAGTGGAAAGAAGAGTCTTCGCTCCGCACCGGAAAACTTGATTGGGGAACTCAAACAAATTCAACAGTACGTGGTGGCCATTTATTTTCTTCATGGCCACGTATCAAGCACGTTTTAAGGCAGTTCATGTGAGGATGCTCACTGCGCCTTGGCTGCGCAGTAATACTGCGAGACCCTTTCTCTTTCAACCCTTGTCTCAGAAAGCCTTTGTTTCCTACTCGAGGCTTCACAAATCCACTTCTCGGCAACGGAAATTGGAGATATTGCTATCCAAAAATTTACTTTCCGAAGTATCTTTGGTGGGAGCGTCCTGGGGATCGAGTGACTTATTCGGCAAATTATTATAAATGAAGAAGGAAACGCAAGCGATTTCCAGTTTGTTCCATGAGGTGGAATAGACGGAAAATATCCCGATTGAAGTGGATCGCCAAGAGTTAAAAGAAGCAATAATGTAGATTATTAAGCTTCCTACTGGGCTCGAAATATTGAAATGCAATTCTGAGTTCAAGGCACACTAACCGAGTCTACATAAGGTTTGGTCTCAGGTACCAGCGATGCCTGGAGGGCCTTATGAATGCAATAAGGTCACGCGTTTGAAAATGTACAATCAGATCATGCGTTTGAAAATGTGCAATAAAGTCACGCGTTTGAAACTGTGCAATAAGGTCTAGGTTCGGATCAAGCCGCCGTTCTCAGCACACGTGACATTCACGTGCTTCGCAGGGAATTTTGAGAAGGGGCTTGTGCCAAGATCAAGAAAAAGGGCAATGTGTTCTGATTGCTCTCCCGCTTCAGAAACAGGTTTGATCCCTTCGGTCTAAGTTGATAGCTTGTACATTGGAAGCGTGAAAATGTTTTGGCCTACTTGGATTTCTGATAGATCCCCCCGGCAGCCCAAGAAAGGGTCGCGAACATGGCCTTCTTCACAAATCTGAAGGAATGAAGTTTCCTCTGTGCTACTATACTCATCGTGAAAATAAAAATGTAAGTTTGCAGTTAGATTCCTCTTGCAGGTTAGATGCTGGAATAGCTTTTATTTGTGAGGATAGGTGATATGACGAGGCTGCAGTTCAACAACAAGTGAAATGGTGTGCTTAGTCAGCTGTACCGAAGATTATGGTTTAAGTTTTCTTCCTTCCAATTTTTTTTTCAACACTCATTATGATTGTATGCCATCCAAAATATGTCCTCTCATTTCCTCGATGCTTTACTGCTCCCCATATGACCAAGGGTGGCCCTTGGTGAGGTTGAGTCACACATGTCACGAATTGTGACACACCGCCTGCAAGAACAAAGTTATTTTTCCTGCATGACCAAAGCAGTTCTCTGGATAGAAATTGCTGGTCGACTCACTGTAAATTATGTTCCCAATCCATCGAGCCCATAAAACCAGCGGAATTCCCAATTAATGGCAATAGTTTACGATATATCGCAACTGCATCAAACCGTTCAAAGAACGAGCGCAGTGCAAGAACAATATAATATTTTTGAAATTTGAGCAGGTAATGCTCTAGAGGGACATCCAAGGAACATATTATCAAGCAAGACCATGGCAATCATAATTGAAACAGCCAAGAAAAATGCATTTGAACACATAGTCCTTTTTTGGTAGTTTGGACCAAGCCTCTCTCCGAGATTCACCGGCTCGCCGGTGCGGAGACAGGCTTGCTCCGAACCTAATGCATTTGAAAATGTGCAATAAGGTCACGCGTTGGTGCAATAAGATCACATGTTTGAAAAATATACAATAAGGTCACGTATTTGAAAATGTAAGGCATTGCAATACAGTTGCTTGGTTGAAAATGTGCAATAACAAGTCAGCAAAAAACAAAGCACCGATCGGACCCTAGAGAGGTCACTAATGCCTCCAGACAGACTTTTTTTGCCTGAAAATGATGGGCATAATCGGGGCTAGCCATCGTGCCTCAGAAAATGGCTCTGGAGTCGTGCTGGAGGTGAAAATGTAAAGGGGGGGGGGCAATAAGGTCATGCGTTTGAAAATGTGCAGTAAGATCACGTGTTTGAAAATGTGCAATTAAGTCACGCATTTGAAAATGTAAGGCATTGCAATACAGTCCCGCGGTTGCAAATGTATGCACTGATCGGATGCTAGAGAGGGGTCAATAATGCCTTCAGACAGACTCGTTTTGGATGAAGATGACGGGAATAACCAGGGCTAGCCATCGGTGGTGCACACACCTCAGAAAATGGCTCTGGAGTCATGTTGGAGGTGAAAATGTAAAGGAGAGCAATACGGTCACGCATTTGAAAATGTGCAATAAGATCACGCGTTTGAAAATGTGCAATAAAGTCACGCGTTTGAAAATGTGCAATAAAGTCACACATTTGAAAATGTGCAATAAGGTCCTGCATTTGAAAATGTGCACTCACAAAGTCAGGAAAAAACAATAGAGAGGTCACTAATGCCTCCAGACAGACTTTTTTTGGCTGAAAATGACGGGCATAATCAGGGCTAGCCATTGGCAATGCGCGCGCCCCAGAAAATGGCTCTGGAGTGGTGCTGGAGGTGGAAATGTAAAGGAGGGCAAGATGGTCACATGCTTGAAAATGTGCAATAAGGTCACGCATTTGAAAATGTGCAATAAAGTCACTGGTGGTTGGCAACGGTGCGGGAAAATCAGTGATGGAGAAAATGGTATTGCTGCATTTGGACATTTGCCCCTGGCTCACTCATTTATTGAGCGCAAATGAATCTGAAAGGCCACAGAGCTTCACAGAGCATGTACAGCACACCATAAATGATAGTTACAGCTAATTGCAGTACCGAAGGCGCGGATCAGAAATCTGCTGTTTTGGAATGTTTTCAAAGAATTCGCGGTATCTGAGTGAATTCTACACCGATTCACCTGAAACCTAGATATAAATACTCAGCTAATTCGTGTGCAATTAGTGATAGAAAGAAAGTTGCAAAATATCATATAGTTGGTGAGCTGGGTTTGGGGGTTCATTTTTGGGGTCAATTCAATCTGCCGGTATCCAGGCATGTTCAATTGCCCTAGATTTTTGTGAGAGATGACTTCTATGGATTTTGAAAGGTGTGATAGAGTCTTAATCTTGAATATCTTAGTTTATCATGCTTGTACTGACGTCGAGCCGGGGTAATATACTGCAATCAGCAAACAATGTGATATTTGAGCCCAACTGCAGAACTCTTTCGAAATCTGACTCTATCACATCTTTCGAAATGTATGAAAACCTTTTCTGACAAAATTCTACATCATTTGGATGTGTCTAGATGCCTGTAAACTGTATTTATCCACAAAATGGTCCCTTCAAGCAATGTCACTGAATATATAATATTTTTGCAACTTTCTTTCTATCACTAATTGCGCACGAATTAGCTGAGTATTTCTATCTAAGTTTCAGGTGAATCGGTGTAGAACTCACTCAGATACCGGGAATTCTTTGAAAACGTCCCAAAACAGCAGATTTCTGATCCGCACCTTCGGTACTGCAATTAGCTGTAATGTATACTGTGTGAAATATTTATTAACAGTCATCGAGGATATCCGGATGCCCGCCCGGACATGCTGATGCTTGATTTGGCGCGAGATCTGTAAATGAACCCGTTTGTCTTGTATCCGCCCGAATTGGTTGGTCCAAGTTACGTAGAGGGGGGATTCGATCCTTCCGAACATCTCCTACAAGCCGGAATTTCTATTTTTCCCCTCGTTCTATCTCAATTCCGCATTTTATCTCTAAATTGGATGTGTTTTCATACACCCAAGTAGAAAATGAGAATTCTGTCTCGAAGGACGTATTCTAATGTGGGCTGCCAACATTTGATCCCATATACACGTAGTGTTTACATGGCTCTACAGACGGCAAAGGGACCTGACCACGATCAGTCCACATGTCGGAGTTTGAAATGGCAGAACGTTGCCGAGCACCAAAGTCACGCATTTGAAAATGTGCAATAAGATCTAGACTCGCGACCAGTCGTTTCCCACGCACCGATCACGAGGGCAAGAAGATCAGTGCTGGGTAACGACTGGAACATCTGGTCGCCATTTTGGCTGATGCTGCCAAAGGAGGTTTCGGACTTAGGATTTTCACCCCTCCATTGCTTGTGCGTACTTTCACAACCATGAATTGAGAGACCCAACTTGCTTAGAGAAAGTTGCACCATTTTGAATTCTGAATCGAATGAGCCCGACTTCTTTTTCCGGAGTAAGTTGGTCTCATTCAACTTGGAATTGAAAACTATCCATCTTTGTCTATACGACTTTTGACACTTTTTTGGGGGGTACGGGAGGTCGAAAATGCTAAGTCCAAAACCTCCCTTGGCGGCATCAGCCAAAATGGCAACCGAAGATCCCAGCCGCTTCGCCAACCGTGATAAGCGCAGCCACGTGCTTGGCGAACGCGGTTGGTCACGAGCCTAAATAAGATCATGTGTTTGAAAATGTGCAACAAGGTCACATGTTTGGGCATTGCAAAACAGTCCCACGGTTGAAAATGCGTTTGAAAATGTGCAATAATAAAGTTGGGAAAAAGCAACGCACTGATCGGATGTTAGAGAGGTCAATAATGCCTTCAGGCAGATTCTGTGCGCCAGACTGGTGGAACAGTCTACAAATACGAAGATTACAACCCATGGACTCCAGCGCTCACCAGGCTCCTTCCAGTCTCCCAAAGTCAGACTCAAAAAAAAAAAAATTAAAGATAGTCAAAATTTTTATATGTATTTAGTCTGATCGCACTTGTGGAGTAAAAGCATCCTTTACATTTTACAACACTTTCGCCTCCAGCACGACTCCAGAGCCATTTTCGGAGGCGCGCGCACCACCAGTGGAGCCATCATGGTCATTTTCAGCCAAAAAGAGTCTGCTGGGAGGCACTATTGACCTCTCTGGCCAATCAGTGCTTTACATTCTCGCACCGCCAGGGGATAGCCCTGGCCATCCCCGTTATTTTCAGCCAAGAGAGTCTGTTGGGAGGCACTATTGACCTCTCTAGTGTCCTAACTTGCTTCTTTATATTTCCTTTACTGCCTTACATTTTCAAATGCGTGACTGTATTGCAATGCCTTACATTTTAAAACACTTTCAACTCCGGCACGACTCTAGCGTCATTTTCTGAGGCGCGCACCGCCAATGGCTAGCCCTGGTTATTCCTGTCATTTTCAGCAGAAAAAAGTCTGCCTAGAGGCATTATTGACCTCTCTAACGTCCAATCAGTGCTTCGCATTTTCAAACGCGTGACCATAACGCGTGACCATCCTGCCCTTACATTTTCAAACACGTGACCATATTGCCCTCCTTTACATTTTCACACCTTTTCACCAGGACCCTTGTTTATGGCTTTCGAGGTTGTGTCAGCGGTTCGGACAAAATTTTGGTTTTGGGCGGCCGAACTTAGGCGAAAAGTTCGGACATTTTAGGGTGACTACATGGGGTCATAATGCAGTGATTGTTCTGGCTTGATGTCACGGTTGATTTCGGAATAATTATCAAAAGCGGCTGGCTGTGCTGAATTCTTCGTAGCTCATACGCCTGAGTTTGGATTCCATCACTCCCGATTCCCCAGTCCCCCTCCCCAGTACCCGCATTCCTGGATGGGCAGCTCGATAGCTTGCCTTCCAACGCTTGATCCGCCCGTTGATCGCCTCGATAGTGTTGTTGGCCTCGGTATTTTCTCACTCATCCCATACTTCCTGAGAGGTCTTCTTCAAATTCAAGACTCTTTGCGCCTTACGGCCAGTTTCCCCCTCATCCGTAGCCCTCAAAAAATATCTTCAATATCTCTCAATAAAAGTAGTGTAGGGGGCAGCGTCCGCTTGGGAACATGAAGCTTAAACAACATTGTAAACAGCATGCCGAAGCGAAGGCATGTCTTGTTTTCTCATAATGCCAAGAGCGCGACGATAAAAAAATATCGACCGCAGGTGCATTTTTCGGCTCTCGGGATCCCCTTGGATCAATTGATATGAGGGCCGAAAACAGCATGGATGATATTGGGTTGCTTACTGCAACGACTGTGCGTATCTTTATCTGTCTTTATTACTTTTTGTTAAGCTCAATTTCAACCTGTTGACCCCGCTTCTATCTGCCGAGTCCGATAGTGGGTCATCCTGAAATTCCCCTAATCAGACCAAACCACTTCAGATGGTGATATCGGACCTCTCAAGTGTGTAGTATAATCCATATACCAGCCTGAAATGTACTTGGCATGTGTAGCCTGGACCGAAGCCTTTCTAATGACGAAGGGTAGAGTTTCCATTCCAGGGGCAATCCCCGTGTCCCACATAGAATTAACTATTGAGATGATGTTTTTACGTACATCGGCCGTGGAGTGAACCACGTCGAGACCTTCTTCCGATGCACCAAGTGTCTGTCTGTTGAGCTGTGGATGAAAAATTTTCAGTGCAGATAACCCCGCGAAGTGAGCAGGATCATACTGCATCGGGCGAATGGTCGGAAGAACAGCCAATAGTTGTGGGCCGACATTGTGGTCGTTTGCGGTTAGAAGGAGCAAGCAATTTTATAGATGCCGCATTGATAAATGTAAACCACACCTGTCGACCCACAGTCCGAGGGTGGATTCTCTCGGAAGTTTCCAGGATAAAATGGCAGTGTGTAATTCGATCCTCTGCAGATTTTTTAATCATTCTCGGGATGAACCTAGTCTGAATCTGTTGGCAGGTCGCTTACCGGACCTCGTTGCCGACGGCTACACGTGATTTCTCCCATGCCCAAATCAAGACGAATGTGTCCTCAGGGTCTCCAGACGAGGCACAGAGTATCCTGGACTATTTTAATGGTAATTTATATGGGATACGCTTTTAAACCTGAACCGATTAGAGAAGAATTGAGGCTGCAACATGAGTTTTACTCTCAAGTAACCAAAAAATGACTGTAAAGTCAGCAGCTCCCAGAATCTCATACAACTTGCTTATATATAGATTTATAGTTCATGGACCATAATGAGATAGTTTTCACGATGCAATTTAAGCCGGCAACAGGTGAACGAGGAACGCCGTCCCAAATTGGACGTGGGAAAAAGCACGTGCAGTCACGGGAAACCGAGTCCCTAAGCGAGGTGCCAACGAAATCAGACTCCATATGACTATCTTTGAACATGTGGCTACGGGAGACTAGGATGAACCGACAAACACAGCTATTAAAGTTATTCTCAGCGAGTAAGACCCTGTTCCAAAATAGTGTGCTCAGTAGCTGTGTGCTTCAGCGCTTTCGCAAAAGGGAATACAGAACTCACCTTTCCTAAATTGTTGAAGAAAGTTCCCAAGCATAAAGAGTTGGAAATGAAGCGCCCATTAAAGCCCATAGATCGGGAGAAAAGAAAATACAAGAATGGAAAATCATTGATAGACAAAAGCCAATTTGATTGTTGACGCTCAATAGCTAATATGGCAAAGAGGTGGGAAGAAAATAAAATAATCCTTAATGCAGGGACTACTGTACGCCCCACCATGAAAAGTGTGATACCTTTTTTTTTAGAAAAAATGCCCACGATGATGAAAAGGATTATCAACAGGACAGCCTGTTTCTCGTTCACTGATATTCAAATGATCATTGTTTTCATGTTTCTATTGCTGGGGGTCTTCCCGATCCGTAGGGCAATTCCTTGATATCGGAAACCTCCACAGCTTCCAGGTACTCAGTCAACCGGTGTGTGCTCTGCTCTGAGACAATATCCAAGCCTCCCATATGGTAAAGGAGGAATTGGACATGGCTTGGTAGATCTCAGAAAGGCAATTTATTTACAAATTCCACGAACCCTATACCCTTATGTTATTATATGCCAATCTTACATAACTAGTTTGGCACCGTTTAATTTTTCATTTGCTTTTCTTCTGCTGTTTTATTCTCCAGTTTACGGGACAGATGGTCAGCATCATCGCGGGTAGTGTTGCCACGGCTCGGCTACGGCTGGCTCGGCTCGACTTTTGATGGCTCGCAAGCCGTTCCCAAATTGGGAAAGCCGAGCCGCAATCGAGCCGCCGGCTTAGGATGGCTTTGGCTCGGCTGCAGCTTAGCCACGGCTCAGGACCAATCAGGATATCCGAACCAGCCTTGCTTATTTTCAGCCTCTGGGAGCTCCGAGAACATTCCTACACCTACATACACCCAGTATTTATATTTTATCTAATTTTCTTGCCTCCAATTCAAGTCCATTGGCCAATCCCACGGATAAAACTGAGTTACGGATTTTTGCAATTCACTTTGACAAAAATGGAGCTTCGAAGACAGAATCACCTCAAAGATGTTTTGAATGAGCTCTTGAACATATAAGAAGTGACCCTGAGCAGCTCTGAAGGTTTGAAGTCAGCTTCAGCTGCTCGGCTCGACAGAAACCAAACTGAAGAACAGCGCAAAGAGGTTCATTTTGACCACGGCAACGAACCTGGCAGGCAATAATGAAAGGTAGTTGATTGTCTTGAGGTTGTTGTGAAGAGGGTCAAACTTCAAGTGCGGCATCAGGTCCAGCGAAGATTGAACGGCCGTTACAGCACTTAGCAACAAAATGGTCTGACTTTGCAGCTTCCTTGTAGCCAAATGATAGCTGACGAAAGAAAGGTGCATAAAAGTACATATAACCTGCACAGAGGCTCAAAACAAGCTCAGAAGGAGGTAGTTGCCAAATCTGGCATGAGCCATGGCTGAGTCGGCTTGAAGCCGGCTTGAGCCGTAGCCGAGCCATCAAAGCCGATTGCCTAATTTGGGGTTGGCGGCTGGCTCGGCTCGGCTAATTTTCGGCTCGGCTCGCACGGCTAGCGGCTTTTAGCCGAGCCGTGGCAACACTAATCGCGGGGCTTACAGATGCCGATTCGCTGAAAGAAGTCCCGTAGGCCATCAGAGAGCACCTGGATGGGTGAAACTAGTTTTGGCTTTCGCCTTGGTGGAGCCGATGGAGCACCAGTCACAGCAGAAGCGACTGACTGAAAGAGCTGCCATGTAGCCGGGTGAAATAGTTCAGTCTGGTAGTCTGGGCATAGCCCTCCAGTGTCTGCATCGAGGTCACGGTTGAAGAGCCGGTGGCAGGTAGGACAGATTATGTACTCTATGAATCTGTCTCCCTTCAATCCGAGGCGGGAAAAAACGGTTGGTAAAGTGGTTGGCATCAGCTATGGGCCGATAAGACTCCCAGGTAGCGCAGAAAGGATGAAATTGAGACACGAGAGAATTAGACCGCAAGCTTTAAACGATACGTGGTGACGTGTGTGGAAGAAGGCAACCAGAAGCATTATACATCTGACATGCCACTGCGGGTGTAATTCGTTAGGCGGGTTTGCTGGTTCAAAAGAATTGGAAGTATCGCTGGAAGCCCCAGGTTGTGCTGTAACAGAGGCTAATGAAGGCTGCATCCTCGGAGTCGAGCGGGAGGGTGTATTGCGATCAGGTTCATGATCAGCAGCAATCGGTGGCTAGTGAAGTCAAGGTCAGCTTTGAAATAAACACCAAAAACAGCTTATGGCGGTAACTCATGAACTTGATTATTATCCGAGCCAAATCCCAAAATCGAAGCTGACCGCGAAGCATTCCTTCCGCGTGGTACAGAGGTCAGGCCGGAAGATCCCCGTCTACCACGAGCAGGAGAAGCAGTGGTTTGGTCAGAGAATCCTCCAGTTGGGTTCAGGGTCCCTCGTCCACGCAGACCTGTACCTCGAGCCCCCCACGAGGTTTCGCCATAATGAGCGCCAGACATGGGGAAGAATGAATGTGATCACTCGCAAGATCGTGCAGTAGTATATGTATCAACTCCTTGGGAATTGTCAAGGAAAGCTCGAGACCGAACGGCGAATCGGATTCTAGGTATCTCTGTAACTGATTCTTCCGTGGGAAGGAGCAAGTGTGCAGCCAGTTAGGACCTGTGACATGGAACATACGCCGGAATCTCGGTGGAATGGAGCACATGTACTGCTTTAAAAAGGAAAGATACTCTCACAAATCAATGATTTTCCCCAAAATATGATCTGAATACAGTGTTATTATGAATGAGTTGGAGCGAGTGGCAGATGACTGTATTCGAGAAGGTGACATCTGTCTAGGGGGCTACACAGGCCTAGCCTGACATATACATACCTTGGCAGACCTACGCACATCTACACACAGCTACACAGAACTACACAGAGCTACGCCATTTTTTAAAGCACGCATCCACGGAAGGGATAGCCCTGATCATTGTGGTCATTTCTAGCGATTCAGATTCTGCTCAGATGCAGAACTGACCTTTCCAATGGCTAATCAGTGCTTTACATTTTCAAACGCGTGATGTACATTATTACTGCATCGAGGTGATGGCGGGTGTACAGCCCCTCCTAACGTAGTAATTTGACAGTGGTCTATTGGTGGCACAGGCCTCGAGAAAGTCTTTTCCACCAAAATACATGGTAGACACCTGGGGAAAGAGCAGGCCCCCGCTCAGATGTACACTGAGCAAAGTTCTGCAAAAATATCTGCGCATTGCCGTATTTCCAGAAGAAAAAAATTACACTTTGTTACCATATTAGGCAATTTACCAGCACGTGTGGTGGCTGTGGAGGGGGGTCTGGGATCCGCCCAGAAAAAAAAATTGTAGGTGATATCGATTTTTCAATCTCTGCTCTCGCTGGAGTAGCTGCCACTGTCACTTTCTTGGCCTTGGCCTTTGCCGGCGTCGAAGGTTTGATTTTATTAAGGGATCTGTGAGGTCGTCCTCTCAGGTCATGCTTTTCAAAATGCCTGCCATTTGAACAGGAATAAGCTGAACGAAATCCTATTGCAGAGTCGTTGACACCGACAAAGAAGACCATTGTAGAATATATGAAGACTCTCGTAAAATAAATGAAGATAATGGGATAGAAGCACCAGATACGAAATAAGAACCGACTTCGACAGATTATAGTGAAAAGGCTGCAAAATTAAGGATGAGGAAATGAAGACCATCGTAGAATATATGAAGACTATCGAAAGATAAATGAAGATAATGGGATAGAAGCACTGAATATGAAATAAGAACCGACTTCGACAGACTATAGTGAAAAGGCTGCAAAATCAAGGATGAGGAAATGAACGAAGCATAACAGTACTTTTAAATTGGAAGAGGGAGGAAGGTAAGTAGTAAGAAGCAACCGACAAAAAATCAGCCAATAGTATGTTGGAAAATGCCATTGAGCGACTGCCATAAAAGCCAGTGATGGATATAGTGTCGTTGAGAACGAGGCTCGAGAGAGGTATAAGTAGCCTGGGCAACCCTCAAAAGGAACGAAGCTGGGATACGAGCTTCGGAAGCACATACTTCTGAAATAAAATATTCCCTAACGTATTTCAGAAGGCGGAGAGAGCGAAATAATCTCTCTCTTTATAAAATTACCGCTGTGTGAAGCCTTTAAACTCCGCTTTTGGCTCATCAGCCCCAAGACTTCGGAAAATCAGCTTTAAGCTTTCGGCAAGAGGGTGGCGGACCGAACCGCTTGTGATATCTAGGGATCTTCCACATAACTCTTGGGTATTCTACTTTTCTGGAGGGCCCAAGGACGTGTTCGCCATCAAATGTGCCTCGGACGCTGCTGGAGTGTTCTTTGTGTGCTCAACTAAGCACCAGGGCATTAGATCATGTCAGTTTCCTATTGCCAATCTAGTGTAGTGGTTTTACGTCCCCTTCTGTGTTCAACGTCGGCGAACGAGTCAATTCCACAACGTGGTTCGCCGGGGGTTAAAATCTCTGTGTGTGTAGCCAGAGTATGATTCAACCAGAAAGTGAACACTCATTCGAGGTTAAATGCAGAAACATTGCGGGCACGCCTCAAAAAATGGCTCAGGGACAGCGCTGGAATTGGAAGTGCTTGAAAGAGTGTGGCGAATGCAATAGGGTCACGCGTTTGAAAATGTAGACCACTGATTGGCCGCTGGAGAGCTCAATATTGCTTCCGAGGAGAATCTGAATAGCAGAAAATGACCGGAATGGTCAACCATTGCGGGTCAATGCCTCAAAAAAATGGTCACGCGTTTGTAAATGTAAAGGATTGTGTCAATATTATAATGGAGTCACGTGTTTGAAAATGCAAAGGATTGTTGCGAGGGCAATAGGTTCACGCGTTTGAAAATGTAAAGCATTGGTCGCTGGCGAGGTCAATAATGCATCCCAGAGGAATATGAATAGCTGAAAATGACCGGAATGATCAAGGCTATCCATTGCAGGCCGACGCCTCAAAAACTGGCTCTGGGACAGTGCCGGAATTGAAAGTGTTTGCAAATGTAAAGGATTGTGGTGAGAGCAATAGGGTCACGTGTTTGAAAATGTAAGGAATTGTGTCCATATTATAATAGGGTCACCCGTTTGAAAATGTAAGGGATTGTGTGGCTATTATAATAGGGTCACGCATTTGAAAATGTAAAGGATTGTGTCAATATTATGATAGGGTCACGCGTTTGACAATGTAAAGGCCTGTTTGGGCACTGGGGAGGGCAATAATGCTTCCGAGCGGAATCTGAATAGCTGAAAATTACCGGAATGGCCGGAGATTTCTATTTCAGGTCGACGCTTCAACAACTGGCTCTGAGACGGTGCTGGAATTGAAAATGTTTGAAAATGTAAAGGATTGTGGCGAGGGCAATAAGGTGTCTATGTGGGCCAAGGATAGGTTGTGTGAAAGCCAGCGAAGTTTCAGTTCGAACTGTCTCCAAGCGCCCTGGTTGCTTTCCAGGAAAGCTGAGGGCTCTGAATGTCAGTTGCAATTGAACGGCGGCTTGGCGTTCCTAGTTTCTGAGCGCATCAGTAAAATGAGCTGTATGCAGGCATTTCAACCCGGGTTTTGACGGCGTCCCTCTGGCGGGACTGGACAGCGCATCTAGAGAGGACACACCCTTTATGCCGAGATCCTCGAAATACCCAACGATGCTCTGGCCTACCTTCGCAACGAGTGCCTTCGAAAAAGAGACGGACCTTCAGAAAGGTTCACAAGTTTCTGCCCGACAGCTACCTCTGGTTATAGCGGAATAACACGTCGGACCGGCTACCAGACTCTTGCACGTGGCTACCAAGGGCTATAAAAAGGGGGACTTGTCAACCAGACTACCACAAGTATTGAGACCACGGAGCGCTACATAACCATGCTGTTTTTTTCCTGATGTGACATCTCTGACTTTCAGCGGTGGTTTCCGTACATACACCTGCTTGAAAGTGCTCATATAGGCTGTCAACACGGATGTGTTCATCTGACCCATCGATATAAATGACCTCAAAAGCCGACCCCCAGCGCATCGCTGCCATTGGAAATAAACCCGATGATGCCACATCCGCTGTCAAGGATAAGAATCATTGTCACGCTTGCGTCGTTAATCAAACAAGTGGCATCCAAACGCGAATCTGACTCGCCGAACGCCCCGAATCTACTGATAAACACCGAAAAGAGCGCTCATAAACGACGCAGCGTCGCCATGGGAGTAAATCGACCTCTCAATATCACGGATTTCTCACAGTCTCCCTCTTTATAAAATTATGCTGTCTCTTTGTCTGAAGCTTTTAAAACTCCGCTGACTCTATTCCATGTCCGCTTTCTCCCTCTTTATAACAAGGTGGACAAAGCTCTGTCACCAGTATATAAAGGTAGCACCCCCGTAGTAAATTCCCTAATTTTTGCGGTCATTTCCATATAGTCGGCTGGTGTTTCGGGGGCAGGTCCCAGGTCTGAAAGCACTGATTTCCCTCCGGCAAGGTCAATACTGCGCCGAAACACAAGCCGACTAGATGGAAATGACCGCAAAAATCAGGGCTATCCATTCGAAGTCCAAAAGCTTCAAAAGACGCCTCTGAGACCGTTCCGGAATTGAGGTGGTAGTACACCAGTCACGCGTTTCAAAATATAAACGGGGCCCTATGAATTTTAGAAGAATCTACATGAAATCTTCGAAATGAAAAATCTACAGAACTGCCGGCATCCCCTGCTGTCACTCCTGAATGCCGTATCAACCCATTCCTTCAGACTTGGTCTCCATCTATTTGCTCCCTCCGAGAACCATGCAAATCCTTATTTAAAACTGCACAGGAGTTTGATGTTAAACTCGACGGATTGAATATCGACAGCGGGTTGAAGAACCAGATACCAATCTGGTTTCACTTCGGTGCCAGCCCTGTGCTCAATCATCTAGATAATTCAGATGCTTCAAGCTGTTTACGCGACTCCCACAAGACAATTACCGTAGGAGATTTACTCAAAATGTCGACCCGTGAAGATAAGAATCGCCCGCATTGCAGAAGGAGCCCTGATTTTTTGCGGTCATTTACAGCCACTCAACTTCTGTTTTGGCGCAGTATTGACTACTGTACGCTAGAGGGGAAGCAGTGTTTTCAGCAACCCCAGCAAGCATTACATTTTGAAAAGCATGACTGTTTTGCCACCATTTACATTTTGAAAAGCATGACAGTATTGTCACCATTTACATTTTGAAACACGTGCTCGGAATGCCACCGCCGAAATTCCGGCACGGTCCCAAAGCCGTTTTTTGAAGCGCGCGGCCGTCGAATGGATAGCCCTGATTTTTGCGGTCATTTCCAGCCAATTCCCTTGTGTTTTTGGGGCAGTATTGGCCATGCTAGAGGGAAAACAGTATTTTCAGCAACCCCAGCAAGCAGTACATTTTGAAAAGCATGACTGTATTGCTACGCTAGAGGGGAAGCAGTGCTTTCAGCAACCCCAGCAAGCATTACATTTTGAAAAGCATGACTGTTTTGCCACCATTTACATTTTGAAAAGCATGACTGTTTTGCCACCATTTACATTTTGAAAAGCATGACCGCATCGCCACCGTTTACATTTTGAAATGCGTGCTCGGAATGCCACCGTTGCAATTCTGGCACGGCCCGAGAGCCGTCTTCTGAGGCGGTGGGACTTGGAATGGATAACCCCGATTTCTGTGGTCACCAGCCACTCAGCTGGTGTTTCGGCGCAGTATTTAGAGGGAAATCAGTGTGTTCCCCTCGTCGCTGCATTTGTAAGTAGCTCCCGGGGTGCCAAATAGAATAATTCATTTTATTTTAGTTCGAGTCCACCAAGGTGTGAATATTTCTCAGATGCGGCACCTGTGCATATTTTTGAACGGTGGGGAGGCGTGCATATTTTAGCTCTGAAATCAACCGGTGTGTTTTTATGTGCCGGCGGTGAGTTTTTTGGCAAAAAAGTGTAAATAATTATGACACAGTACTACCCCCATAATTCTACTCCGATGAGTATCTTCACTCGTTATAATTTCTTGCTAAATCCGGGTTTAGCCTCCGGCCATTTCTTTTTTCAACACATCGGGATAGTGTTGTATTACCTCTTTAGTGTGTGAGAAGTTTAATTGTGATATATACTCTACTATTTCAACCGTAGATTCAAAGATTGGGCAATTTTCGATGTCCGGGATGCCGGATGAATTTTGTTTTGAATTAAGGTCGATCTTTGGCCACGTCCGTTATATTGCAATTTCCCAGTAGACGGGTTGACCTACTTGGAGATCAAGCACATGGGCTGATACACTACAAGTGTGCAGTGTCTTGTGGGGCGGATAAAAACCACAAGCAATAGCATCTTAGACTTGTGTTGCAGAACCCAAAAATGATTTACTGGGTCAAGATTCGGTGTTTTCGGCTGTTTGAAAGCAGAACACGCAGTGCGATGGGATTGCGAAAGGCTGGATCTGGTTTGAATACTTGAAAACCGTTCAAGGACATTATAAATGTAAGTAACGCTTTACCGGTCTCGTGGTGGTCGACGACGCGCTGGGGCTGTCGGGGGTGGAGGGAGAGGTCGAGGGCAAGCACGGGACACCAGTAGTAGAAATGGATGGTTTTGACCGAAGTTGTTGAAAACCGGTTTTTACACACAATTTCAGTTTTACATAGTAAGTATTTGCGGCATATCGGCATAAAGTAGTAACGCAGGGCTACATATGATACTCATATTCTTCTTCTCGGGTGTATCGTGTTGTACACCGATGGACGGCTAGAGTACCAGAATTATGTTAAATCACCTGTCCTTGCGCCTTGCAGTCTACTGCGCCGTGGCGAGAGTCACCGCAGAGGGAGCAGATATGGAGGGCATGACCCTTCCCCGACACATAACATTTTGCGCAATTGAATCTCATACACAACGGCCTTGGATTCGGCGCCGGGCGAAATTGCAACGGTTCCGCCTCGGCGCGGATTCAAGGCTCGAAAGATACTAGGTAGCGGTCTTCGGGCCTTTCGGCAATGGAATTGATTTCGAAACACCGTATCTTAGTTGCAGCGCCAGCTGCAACACGATACGAGGGACACGTCATGCCGTCGTTCCCGAGTAGCTAGCTGCTTGGGAGTATGGTAGCGGACAAGACTTCATGTCAAGCCGCAAATTTGATCCAATCCTTCCAATCTTTTGGATTTAGACTGAACATGGTGGTTTGTCGATAAAATTTTCCTTTTGGAGAAATCGGGGTTAACTCTAGCTTAGGGTTGCACCGGAGTTTGACCCAAAAAATTGGCAGCGGATATCCGGCCAATACAGGGTGTCGCGGTTGGAATGGTCCAAACCCCGCTTCAATTAATCGCCCCTCAGCAATAGTCTTGTTGTTATCGCAGGGGTCTGGAATCTTATGATCAGAGCTTGAATCTAAAACATGGCCTTGCATACAGTGCAGATGCTTGAAAGCCCGGCAGGTAGGTAAGTAGGTAGGTATCATTTCACACACAGCCCGAATCACGAACACGTGTTCCAGGGATTTCGCTGGTGTACAAAGCAAGGATAATTAAATCAGCTTCCCCCTGCCAACCGACCCAAAAGGTCCCGAGACGCTGGCGGTCCACATGTTACAGGAACTTGGGTGTCAAAGGTTGGTTTCGTTCTTTTGAACCCATCAGGTGGGCCACACAGTCCACAACCAACCGATAATGGCACCGATATCAGGCAGACAATTTGGCAGATTGTTCCCCGTGATAACGGCCTGATAGGGGGCAAGACAACTGGCCAGGTTGTCCTGCCTACCATCAGGGGCAAGCATTGTCGACTGGCCAGGCCACAGCTCAATCTGATCCTC